>JAVGVS010000071.1:528674-746283 GCA_032718565.1 Distichodus sexfasciatus
CCCCTTCATATATTATTCACACAGAGGAAGAGAGGAGATCGCTCACTTTTTCAATAATCATTTCTCTCACACACACATAATCAGTTTGTTTTGAACATGTTTATGCGATGTGTTGTTCTTATGTTTATTGCTGTTGTTTATGTCAATAATATACACACATTATTGTCTCTTTAAAGGTCTGCGCGTTACATTAGGCATAAATGTTTAATAAGCTGTGATTGAGTTTTTTGTAAATTAGTTTGTCGGTTTATTATTCCCTAACATCTTCTTCTAGCGGATTTTATACCAGATCCACTGTAAACCCAAATCAGGACGGAATACATTTTCTTTTCCAGTGGAAAAAATAGTGAAAGCTCACAACACGACTCGTACACTGGATAGGAAATGGCTCATGTGACATTTACCAAACTTACCAACTGGGGCAGCTGGTAGTGCCGGAAGGACGGTGTTTCAAGTTCCAGACCGGTAAAGGTACCACTGAGGTACTTTTGACCAAGGGAGCGACAGCAGGAGGTCAGATTTCGTTGTGGTGCATTGCGTGCTATATATATAATCACGCACTAACGAGTGATTTAGTGAGTGAGTGATTATTTGTCACTGTGAACGCATCACAGCACAGCACACCACAATGAAATGTGACCTCTGCATTTGACCCATCCATGAAGTAGCAGTGTTTTTTTTTGGCAGCACCCCAGGAGCAGTGCTTGGGGATGGTCCCATGCTTATGAAGACTTGAGCTGCCGACCTTCCCTAACCATTACACTACCAACTGGCCCAATCTCACAGCAATGAAGTTCTCTCCCTGTTTTCTAGAGCTCGTAGCTGCTACAAATCAACACTTTGAGGCTTTGCGAGGCAGCTTTCCCTGCTTTAAATGTATACAACCTGTCCATATTCATGTTCTATCAAATCCTTCATCAGAATAGCTGTCGCACTCCATTATGAAACAAAAGCAAAGCATAAGCAGGTCACATAAATGCCTTTCCTTATGTAATTTTCGATCGCTTCATAGATTCAAAGCTCAGTCTATGGCAAGCTCACTAAGGATGTCTCTGAAAGCCTCTTTCACTCAGTGTTTGAGAGAATTCACTTATACAGCTGCCACTTCATTGTTCCGAGTAAATTGCTGTAGAATGCTGGTAATTTGTCTCGTTTGGAATTTGCCAGTGTAGCTACATCGGCGTTACAGCGGCCGGGCGCGGCGCCGACCGCATCTTTGCCCTCCAAATTGATTTTCTTTGTGGAAGTCTTTGTGAGATGCTGCCTCTGCTACGCACAGCATGTATTTAAAAGTAATTTATGCTGTCCCAACAAACAATCTTGCAACTCTGTCACTTAATTTGTTTAATTAGTCCGATTCAGAGGTGTTGGAATGCGCCACACTCTACTCGTATTCCCAGATCTAGTCAGAAGAAGCACTCATAACCTACTACATCCAATTAATCAGTTAGCAGAACAAGCGGTCCATCTGCTGTGACCTTTTATGAGCGTCGTACTGAGACCACAGGGTTTAAGTCGGAAAAAATTAATGAAATGTAATGAATGAAATTAAGAGGTATATGCAGTAACAAGCTAGCCAATTAGCCTGCGTTAGCCTGCCATTCCTCACCCTTTACATAACAGTCCTAGCAGCTGGCTTATTCGCCTTCTTTCTTCACACTGATTAATTCAGAGAGAAAAGTTGAGAAAGACTGAGAGAGAGAGAAAAAAAGAGGGTAAAGAAAGAGGAAGAATGTGGGAAGCTCTTCGTTTAATTTTCGAGGGTGACTGATTTGGCTGTGAAATTTCCTCATTGATTATTTATGTCATGGTAATCTCCCCCTCTGCTATTCCACCTTCACACACACACACTTACTCACACACAGATAGATAGATAGATAGATAGATAGATTGAGAGAGAGAAGAAAATGTCAAACATCTCAATTAGACAACTCACATACAATTAACATCAACTAGCAATTAACATCTTGCTTGACTTTTGTGTGTAAGCAAGAAAGTGTGTGTGTGTGTGTGTGTGTGTGTGTTCCTTCACTTGTCCTCTATGGCAAATAAAGTAAACTCCTGTCGAGATATATATATATATATATATATGAATGGTCCAAGTCTACACAAATATACACAAACCTGCATAGTTCTCCAGAATTCAGTTTGTTCTGGATTGCACGTTGCCATGGTAACGCGGCTCGGCGTGCAGCGGTGGTGGTAAATTAACAAATGAGGGTTGAGTGGATGGAGTGTTTGTGTTGGATGCTCTCTCTCCCTCTCTCTCTCACACACACACACATCTCTTTTGACGTTAATGTTGAGGTTTCCTTCAGCAACATGTAAAACCCACCCAAGCGTTTCGACCCTTTTCTCCTTTCTCTTTGCAAGTTTTTTGAACAAAAGAAATACATACATCCCTCACTCAAAGCTCCCTATATACATTATTGATCTCCCCTTTCTTCTCCCACCATCCCTCCCCCACAACCCCCTTCTGTCTTTCTTTCTTTCTTTCGTTTACCTGCCTCTGTTTTCTCTCCCCTCTCTCTTCCCCCTTTCAGATCAATGCTCTTGGATTGCCTCTCCGACACCAAATGTCAGCCGCTAATTGGCCAAGCATGAAGAGGGGAGCAGACTGGGCTTTCTGGAGTTTTAACTCTGACAGACTGCTGTTGCTATCACACACACTCACACACACAGTGTGAGAGTGAGAGTGAGAGAGGGGAAGGGGGGTGGAGAACAACAAAAGCGTTACGAGCTGCTGAAATGTCACCCAAACGTTTGTGGTCCGAGTGTGAGATGCAGGTTGAGGCGGCTGCTATTAGTGGCTGGAAGAGTGTGTGAGAGACGCCGTGATGGAAAATTTAAAGGTTGTGTCTTTGTTCATGCAGGTTAAGCCAGCCGGAAGATCAGGATATTGATCTGTGTCACTGTAACAAAAAAAGCAAATGGCTTTGGTACTCACATCTCTTTTACTCTCTTTCTCTCTCTGCTTGGGAAAAAGTTCTTGAACTGTATGAGACAGAAGAAGTGGTCAAGGTTTCTCACGACAGGGGCTTTTTCTGCTTTCCATACAGTGTAGCCCTATAGAACTAGGTCGATCGAAGCCACCTGCTTCCGCCCTTGCTCTTTGCCATTTTCTATAAATGGTATCGTATTTGCTGTGTGTGTACTTTTGTGAGAAAAAAGACAGAGAGAGCGAGAGATGCGGCAATGTCTCCGGCAATGTGTGAAGAGAGTGTTTTTAATTAGCGTAAATTCTACTCTGATCCCATGGGTTTAATTATATTCACTGACTCACTGATTAAAGCTTTTAATCGACTCCACCAGCAGCAGAAAAACACCATCTCGTCCTGATATCTGTCTCAGCCTCCAACAATTAGAGAAATTTCCATGTTTACAGAGCGAACAGCTTTAGCCCACTACTCTGCGCACTCAGACGGCTTAATCTCTTTGGGAAGTCTGCGTCTGATGAAATCCAACTTCTGCTCACCACTGATTGGGCAGGTGAAAGGGTTAATAAAGATTTGAAAAGGCTCCGGCCAAGAGATGGTTCTTTGAGCCGTTCCCCGAAGACCACATTTCCCATGAGCCCCTTATTAGCGCACACTTCTAGCAACAGTCAGCAGCTGAACGATTAACATCAAGAGTTCTGGAAAGAAAGAGACTTTGCCGGAAGGGTTTCAAGTAAAGGCCAAAGGATGTTGTTTATTTGAAACCTTAAGTGTGGGCGAGGATAAAGTGATTTGCTTTTAACTTTGTGCTTCTGATCTGCCCTTTTTGTGAGGGTTCATCTGGAAATCCTTTAAAAATTGTATCGCACTTCTTGAGCGATCTCACTCAACTCTGCTGAACCCTGAACAGACTGAAGTGGATGAATCTGTTCAATTAAACGAGGGCCTCAACGTTATGGCGAACCATTTACATTGTTGACATGATATTTACAGAGTGGCATAAAATAAGTCGACGGTCAGAGATCATACAGCTTTTCAACGGTAGAATCCAGACTAGTTGAATTATGCATAAAACGGTGAGGTTTCCATCTCACTGTTTATGTACAAATATCATGATCTCAGACTTATGAAAACACATGCCAGACCCACCACACAATTCTACCTATAAAGGTAAAGTGAGTGAAGTGGTATTTGTCATTGTGAACACACCACAGCACAAACACAGTGCACCACAAAACCATCCGTGCAGGAGCAGGGGTCAGCTAACAAGGGCAGCACCCGGGGAGCAGTGTTTGGGGAGAGTACCTTGCTCATGAGTACCTCATTGGTACCTTTTCCGGCCCTTGGATTCGAACTAGCGACCCTCCTATCACAGGGCGAACACCCTAATCGTTACTGCCACCGTTCTGTGCACAGTTATCTCCACATTGGACTCTTAGCCATGATTTAAGCATTTACCTAGCCGCTTTGACACAAAATTTAATGTAAAAATAACTTATCTCTATCATTTTACCTACCTCTAGCTGCATTTACAGTTTCTTTGGAATATGTTTCAAATTGCTTCGGACATCTGGATGCTGCAATTTTCACCCATTTACCTTTGCAAAATTACTTATGCTGCATCAGGCTGGATGAAAACCAATGCTGAACTGCCAATTTTAAGCCTTGCCATAGATTTAGTAGCCGGATAAGAAGGGTCTTAATCAGATAGAGATTAAGATCCACAGCTGAGCTGGAAGAGAGTGCTTATCAGACATTTACATGTTCAACACTTTGCAAAGCTAGGCTTTATTCAAGAAAGAGAAAAAAAGGGCTTGCTAAGCAGTGTTGGTCAAGTTACCTCCAAAATGTGATACGTTATAGATTACTAGTTACTGTTACTTCAGTATTGGTTACATTACAATATTACTGTCTCTGAATTGTAATGTTACTCGACTCCTGCATTACTTTTGAGTTACTTTCACCAAAATAACTGTGAAAGTAGGTGTTCTAAAATGCTTAAATGTAACTTACTGCAGTTTATTCTACATCCAGTGGAGGGCGATGTGGTGTAGCAGTGTAGCATAATGACTGTAGACTCACAGTCTGTAGGAAATAGCTCTTAAAGGCCCTGTTTCCACCAAACATATTTTTGAGTGAAAGTGGTCAAAACCTCACTCCCAGAGCGCGTTCTCAGCACTTCTCTCAGTGCTCGTTGTTGCTAAGTTACGAAAAACGTCATCGGGCACTTCCACGTTCATTCTTATTTCATATAAACATTGTGAAAGTGAGTTTAATTGTGAACACAGCACAGCACCACAATGAAATGTGACCTCTGCATTTGACCCATCTGTGAAGGAGCTGTGGGAAGATTTTTGTGGCTGTAAGTAGGGAGCAGTTCTCAGAGGAGATACCTTACTCATGAGTACCTCAGTTGCACCTTTTATCGGTCCAGGACTTGAACCAGCGACTATCTGATCACAGGGCAGACACCCTAACCTTTACATACCAACTGCCCTGTTATTTAAAAGTACAGTGTTTTAAATGTGGTACTGCGAAGACACAGAAAAAAGTCATTAAGTTAGTAGTGTCACTAATTGATTAATTGACTAATTGACTAATTGATTAAGTGCAAACTGGGTGGAGCCAAGTTCATGACAGTTATTACATTCTGCAAGAAAGCTGAGACTATTGAGCTGGTTCACTGGAGTTACTATGGAGTGGTTTAGATTCAAGAGCCCGAATGGCCAGTGGAAGCCCAAAATTCTTAAACCTATTAATAATTGATGTTAAGACTCGGCAGTGGTCTCTATTTCAATAGAGGGTGAACAATTTTGTAGAGGGTACTCAGTAAAAATAGGCATGAAATAAGGTTGTAGAGTTGGAACACAAAATAACTACAAATTGAATGGCAGTCAATAGCAGTTTTGCCAAGTATGGATTTGAACGAGGCAAAGGGGAAATATTGGAAATGTTGAGAATGTTATGAAAGCAAATGATAAAAAATCTCAGTAAAATGCAGGATCAATTCAGTCCGCTGTACTATAAAATATGTAGTGGGTAAAGAGTTACTCATGCAATGCACTGCACATACTTTTTTCCTCATCTTGTTTTGTGTTTACACTACATTTAAACATCACTCCTCTGGAGTTTCCAGATGCACCTCTCCTTGTCTTGTCTCTGCATCCCGCCCCCCTACAGTTTTCTAGCAAACATAACTGGCAATCCGGCCCTGATTGTCTTCCTTCCTTCTTTCATGGTCTATGCGTTCCTTTTTTCCCTTTTCTGGCCTTTTTCTCTCACACTCTGCCATCCCTTTCACCCTGACTTTAATTACTGGGAGACTGTGATCTGCTCTCCCACGCAAGTAGGTCAATTAGACTCACAGACTGTGTGTGTGTGTGTGTGTGTGTGTGTGGTGTGAGCTCTGTTTATATTGTGTTCTGTAATCATAAGTGGGTGGAGTAAGGCTGAAAAAGAGCAAAGATACAGGCAGCTGTCATCTTCACTGGCAACTGAATGTGTGTGTTTTTGTGTGTGTGTGTGTGTGTGTGTATTAGGAGTGGGTGTTGAAAAAGAACTATATTGGGGTGGATCGCTGATTTGAAACTTAACTGTATATTTCACTTGGCAAGCTCTGTCTCTCTCTGTCAAACTCAAACTCAAACTTGAACACACACACACACACAGCTCTCTATCACTCTCGCAGGGTTCTGGAGGAGGTGTTGTGCTCCAGGGACAGGCAGGCAACAGCGCTTTTCTGTAGCGATGGTATCCATGCCATCCATAGGGAACCCGAGTCTAGCCATTGGGCTTGATTTTCTTTTCCTTCCCTGGAGACCTGAAAGAGAACAGAGCAAAAGAGAGGGAGAGAGAGAGAGAGAGAGAGAGAGAGAGAGAAGGGTAGATACCCAAGTGGTGCATTCACAGCCCTGTACGACCCGATGTTCATGGCTGTTACGGCTAGTTTTCTCCACTGCCTTAGGCGGTCTGTACGCTGGAGAGAGAGAAAAGTGTGTTTTTTCTTGTGTTCTTTATCCCAGCTGGACCGATTGCTTCACTTGTTCCCCGACTACATCGCCGAGGTAACGGGGTCATGCTCCCCCCGCCCCCACCAAAAAAAGAAAACACCACTGATCTGGCGATCTCGGCAACCACGCTAGGCCGAGTGTCAAACACACACTTATGTATGTTCACACGGACTTCAAAACCTAGATACACCTTTACACGCAGTCACACACAAACATGGATGTGCATCCTCCTCACACACCAAGAGCACAAATGCGTGCATGTCAGGGTTGAAACAAATGTTAAAAGAAGGTTTTCTGTGTTCTTTTACAGAAATATAGACCTTCTTGACTTATGTAGCTGCTCTACTAAGGAGCAATGTGCACAGTTTTTCTAAGGTGAGGCAATAAAGTAAGTCCTTGCTCCACTTTTTTTCCATTACTGCCTCCTTTATTTGAAGACTTGGGTCCTGGTGAGAAAACAAATCAATCGAGAGCAAAGACTTGTCAACAGTTGGAAATGAAAATATGATATGCACGCTTGCTGGTTCGGTGTGAAGACAGACAAACACCAACCCACACTCAGAAACACTCTACTGGATCAGTAATCTGTATCAACACAAAGCACAGGTAAATGTACTACCATTGAACCAGTAGCTGGGCTGTAGCTTAGCTACTTTTAAGGCCTGTGTCCACCAAACACGTGGTCAAAACCTCACTTCCAGAGCACTTTCTCTGCGCTTTTTCTTAGCGCACGTTGTTGCTAAGTTACTAAGTTGCTAAGTTTTATGAAATCGCTAGTTTAGCTGACAAGATGGAGAGAAATCACATCTTAGCATTAGTGGCAGCATTTGAAATAGATTCTCGCGTCTTCGAGGCGAGATCAAGATTGTAAGCTGATGGGAGTGTACCACCGATGTTCCATCCTTTCCTTGATTTTGATTAGCTAACAAGAGACATTGATGAGAGCAGTGCTGTTTTAAAAGTTGAACGAATTTCAACCTGAGAGCTGTGCCAAAAATGTCTCTACTAGCATTTTTTTTCCCGCTGAAGGCACTTAGTGCCCTTAAGCATAAGTACCCAATGAACTGATTTCTGTGAACATGGATTAAGCCTAGTCTTGGACTAAATTACAGTACCAATGGAGATTCAAAGCCAGTCTAAATTTAGGCTTAATCCTTGTTTGGGAAACTGGCCCCATATTGCCAAAAGTATTGTGACACATGCCTTTCCACACACATGAACTTTAATGATCCCATTCTTAATACATAGGCTTTAATATGGAGTTGTTCCACCCTTTCCCACTATAACAGCTTCAACTCTTCTGGGAAGGCTGTCCACAAGGTTTAGGAGTGTGTTTAGGGGAATTTTTGACCATTCTTCCAAAAGAGCACTTGTGAGGTCAGCCACTTACGTTGGACGAGAAGGCCTGGCTCACAGTTTCCGGTCTTATTCATTCCAAAAGTGTTCTATCGGGTTGAGGTCAGGGCTCTGTGCAGACCGGACAAGTTCCTCCACGCCAACCTCCCCTCCCATCCATGTCTTTATGGAGCTTGCTTTGTGCACTGGGGCACACTCATGTTGGAACAGGAAGGGGCTGTCTTCAGACTCTTCCCTGCATTTGACCAATCCATGAAGAAGCAGTGGGCAGCCAACATGAGGAGCAGTGCTTGGGAATAGTACCTTGCACTCATTTCAGTGGTAACTTTACCAGTCTGGGATTTGAACAGGCAACCTTCTGGTCAGCCCAACTGTTACACCACCAACTGTCCCTTGGTGCCCCTTGTCTTGGTGTGCTGAAGTATTAAGAGTTTCTGTCACTGAAACTAAGGGGCCAAGACAAAATAATCCCCATCGGAACACCTGATATCGAAGATGTGGAGGGGTGTCCCAGTACTTTTGGCAATATAGAGTATCTTATGGCTTGAAAATGTACTATTTAAAAGTAGCTTTCCCGACGCTGATGCCCATGTCTTTCTAATTGACAGAGAAGCACAAAAATTTGAATGTTGATCCACATCTAAATAATACAAGACAAACTTCGAACCCCCGTCTTATCGGTTTTGAAACGGCGTCAAGATTTGCCTTAAAATCGGTGCCAAATTGTCGCCTCGGAGCAAAGCAGCTTACCCTGTGTTCACATTAGAAGGCGGGATGTCTCTGTTATCTCGCCTCGTTTTGTCTCTTGTGGGCGTGCTGGCTCAACGCGGCGAGGATTTGAAACCGACGATAGGGACAGGAAAGAAAATAAACACCGACAGAAATGAAAAGAGGGTTTTTTTTGACTCGTATGAGAACAAAATAGAGTACAAAACTGTACATGACAGCCGAGAGCCCTGGGAGATAGAACGGAGCAGGCATAAGAAGTCACGAAAGGGGGAACATGTGACAAGGCGTGAAATAATTGGCCACAAAAATTCCCCGGATTGGTTCGGTTCGGATGGTCATGCCTCTGCTTCGTAATTTGCATGAAGTTTCTCAGCTGGATTCGTTACCTCGTGGCCTGCCGACGACGCTGTGGTGAGGCTCTCACGAAAAATCAAGACAGGCTCTAGTTACTTAAGAAGCTTTTGTAGCTTGTTAATGTACATCTAGTGGCCGTGTCTTATGCTTCCTTGCATCATTTTTAATGCAGTTTAGAAAGCCTCCAGAGCCTGTCAGGTAGTCCGTGGGAAGCCGATCGCCGAAGTTTCCCTGAAAAAGTCACTCTCATTAGGCTTTTCAAACTGCGTTCTCCATATATTCGCCGACGCCGATCTTTAATGCAGTGTTTGCAGATCCATCATATTAACTGCAGTCAGTCAAGCGGCTTTGACAGCCCAGAACATTATGTAAGGTTGGAGGTGCCATGCCCCAAATACTCGGAGACTCGAAAAGAGTCGAGATGTTTCACTTTTTCCTATTAGCTTCAAGTTAGCCGGCTGCTGAAACTTCACAATTTCTCCGAGTTATTCTGAACTTGGGTTTTAGGCCAAATCTGCAGGTTGTAGTGGGACGCTGGAGCTGCTCGAACGAAAGCCAAACTCATTTGGAATGTTTAAGGACCGCCATGCGCTTATGCAGCACATCCTGACTTAGCGGGTCGCTCACAGAAAAGTTTGAATATCCACAAAGCATTGCAGAGGCCTTAACGCACAGGTCAGGGATATATCCAAATCTGGTATTTGGGACCGCCGGCCGGCGAGTTCACCTTTACAAGTTTTACAGCTTTGGCTGAAAACTTCATAAACTTGGCAGCTCAGCTTGAGTGTAATCAAAGAAAAACTCTGCTTGGAAAAAAATACAACTTACTTGTTTGCGTCTGGAAATATGCGTCTAGCCGCAACAAAAAGCTTGTGTTTTTTTTGATGCCTGTCATAGAAACGGTGTGTTAATGGGCTTCTATTGCTGCTTTATTCGGCTCCTCATATGAAGAAGAGGGTCGTTTCTCTTGCTTCACACAATCAGTCCCATTACCAAAAGACACTTTCACCCTGTTGGCTCGCCACAAAGTCTGGGAGCAGCAATCTCACGCCGACGCCGACGCTGGTCCTGCGCTCGCGCCTCTGTAGTTTGTCATCTTAAAGCGCAGCGCCGTTCCCGGAAATTGAGCGCCTCTCTTGCGTTTTAAAAAGCTCTCTCGGTAATTGAGTGAACTCAGTAAGCTACCCGGCCCTTTGCCAGCGTAATGAGGCTACTGTTGTGTGTGCGCGTGTGTTTGTGTGAGTTGGCGGGCAGCCGCAGGTTTTTAGGTGGATGTGAGGACCCGAATGTCCTCGTTTTGTGACTTTCTGTAGTCGTTTTTGTTTGGGAGGACCAGCCCTCATTAGGAAACAATCCTGAGTTTATGTGAAAAAGTAAAGGTTGAAAGAGCTGCTTTCAGTTACTGAGGTTAACATTAGAGTTATGTGTAGCTGTGGAGTTATTTAGATCAAGTAAATTGGGAGTTAATTAGTACCTCATAATGATAGCAAGACATGACTGTATGTATATGTTCAGGTTCGTAGGCAGTTGTGAGGTGAAGATTGTACACTAAAAGATAGGAAAATTGGAGATTTTTGTGGCTTTGTGAAGAAGATTTTTCTACTTAAGAATGCTTTTATAGAAAAGTTCCAGCGCTTTTCAAATTTAATTAAAAGAGTCACATTTTTGGCTTTCAGTTGTAGAGATTAAAGTTAGGATTAAGTGTAACTGTTTAGACTTACTAATGTCAATTTAAGTACCTCATTCTTTAGGATAGAAAGACATAACTGTGTTTGTGTGTTTACATGACTGTCCCCTTCGAGTCCCCTTTTTGTGACACTGTGAGGACATTTTCATTTATGAGACATATTTTATAGGAAAGTTTCAGCATTTACACTACCAGTCAAAAGTTTGGACACACCTTCCCATTCAATGTCTTTTCTTTATTTTCATTACTATTTACATTGTAGATTCTCACTAAAGGCATCAAAACTATGAATGAACTGTGTAAAGGCTATTTGACCCAGAAGGAGAGTGATGGAGTGCTGCACCAGATGGCCTGGCCTCCACGGTCACCTGAAAAAACCCAATCGAGATGGTTGGGGATGAGATGAGTGAAGGCAAAAGGGCCAACAAGTGCTCAGCATCTGTGGGAAAGCCTTCAAGACTGTTGGAAAACCATTTCAGATGACTACCTCATGAAGCTCATCGAGAGAATGCCAAGAGTGTGCAAAGCAGTGATCAAAGCAAAGGCTGGTTATTTTCAAGAATCTAAGATATAAAACATGTTATGGGTTATTTCACACTTTTTGTTTACTACATAATTCCATATGTGTTCATTCATAGTGCCTTCAGTGAGAATCTACAATGTCAATAGTCATGATAATAAAGAATAAAACATTGAATGGGAAGGTGTGTCCAAACTTTTGACTGGTAGTGTATGTGAAAAACTTAAAGAGTTGAAAAATTTGCCTTTGCTTACTGAGGTTTTGATTAGGATTAGCTGTAACTGCAGTGTTATTTAGACCTAGTCATATGGGAGTCAGTTTAAGTACCTCACAAAGATAGAAAGATTTAACTTTATGTTTGTGTGTTTATAGGTTTTTAGGTTTCAGGTCAGGTATCTTCTACTACTTCTACTTCTACTGCTCACCAGGCGTGTGAGAGGAGGTCCTGGTGTGTATGTGTACAAGCTGTCTTGTCTTCATGTCTTTATGTTTATTGATATCTGATTTAATGCATAAACACTAAAATCTCCTTTAATCAGGCAACACCGTAACTGAAGTCCAGTCTGTTTATGGCTTCTTTCGGAACGACACCACATTTCATCATTTCTCTTCTCCGTCTTGCAATGCGGTTTCACTGCGGAGGATCGCGTCGGCCCGACTCGCTCGGCGAATCTAAGCATTGCCTAAAACAAGTTTTGGACCGTATTGTTGCATTATAAATAGTTTATGAATGCGGTTCTGAAAAGTTAATGCCGACCTTCTTTTCTAAACGCTGGCGCGCTCCTCGAGGACGCGGCGGCGAGCAGGACTGTGGGCCTCTTGAAGTTCTGAAGAATGCGAGAAGGCGGTTGACCAGAGCCTCCTGTGAGCTGGCACACATTCTATATGCCGAGTACATACTTATACACGGCGCGAGACTGTTGCCCTGTTTCGACCACCGACCCACTAACAAACTACACCGACCCTCCCTTTTCACCCCTCCATCTCTTTTTCTTTTTCCTGCAGCTCATAGGGAGAGCGCTGTGTTATGGACTCTGTGTTTTTATTCAAGTCGTAAGTCATTATCTATTGATGTCCCATTGAGTTTCGAGTTTTCTCCGTCAATAATTGAGTGGCTGCTGAGAGCAGGTTCTGCCAATCAAGCCAGAGAAAGAGAGCGGGAACGAGCTATAGAGAGAGATGTACTGAGAGAGGACAGCTGATCGTTCATTAGCTGATCATTAGGGGGGATGCTTCTGTAAACTAATGACCGTTCTGCCGTTAATCTGAGATGTAACATGAACTGTTTATTGGACATCGCTTTTCAAACTTCCACAACAATCCAGTTTTACAATAACCCAAGTAATCCAGATATAAAAAATAATACATTACTTTTTCTTGCATGTATGTATTTTTAGTAAAGTGATTATGTAATATTAGAAATTTGCTTGCTGCTATTTTTTTAGCTTGAGACCTTTTTCACTGGCAGTGTTAATTGGAGGACATTAACTTTAGCTGGTTTGTTATTAATATTAGTCTTGCAGCTGCTCTAAGTTCAAAAGATTGCTTTTTTTTGCTTGATCAACCATGCTAGAGAACCTTTTATTGGGGAAAAAGTTAAATCATGGAATATAGATTTTTCTTTTACTTTATAGGCAAAGTCACCCGGAAAGAGGATTTCACAGCATCACTCCCATTCTGTTGGAATCTGAGGTGATAAGAGAATTTGAGGAGTGAGAATATTACATGCAAAATGAGACTGCAGGTTGGCGGCCTTTAATTCTTGCGCATAGTTGACCGATTGCTGATTTTACTTACCGGCTTCTGCTGTGTTTTGTGTAGCTATTTTGCACATGCACGTGACATAGATCCAAAAAGTAGGTTAGTGTGACAGTGCAGAGACTTGGATGATAGAGGGGTGAGAAAGAAAGCAGTAAATAGATAGAGAGATAGGGACGACATGCAATCCACCTTCACTACCGAAATCACTTTTACATTTTTTCATTTTTCAAAACATTTCCAGATGATTTGGGCAAGTTTATGAATAATGAATTTAATGCAAATATCTAAAAAGTAATACAAGAAAATACCCCCTCCCACACTCTGCTTAGTCTTAGTGGTGGTCCCCGGGACAGCAGCAGTTGAACACCCCTGAATTGTATCATAATGACATTGTTTGGTGATTTTTATGGTTACGGCATAAAAATTCAACTTAAAAAGAACATCCTGCAACTATGGCTGCACCATCTGCATGCAATGTGAAGTAATGTAGAAGAATTTATGGGATGCATCGTGATGCACCGAGATATCTTATAAAATCCAACCTTTGTCCTAATAATCATAATCGAATCAAATCATGAGACCAGTGAATGTTTACATCTCTACTGATGTAGTGTTCTCATTACTCTGGATTATATATTTATTTATCGTATATAGTATATATATAAATGGTGTTTTTATATCTCTCTTCAGCTCATTTGGTCTTTACTCTTTATGTCCTCTGGATGTCTGTGTGTTTTCAGCTGAGGGTGTTAAATGGAACAGAGAAGCTTTCCACAGCCTGCCTTTGTACTTCAGCCACTGGATAGGTTTACACTGCTGGCAGGGGGTGATTCATAAAGCAGGATTCCTCAGTAAGCCTTACAATTTAATCCAAAAGTAAGGATTTTTCTGGAGAAACGTCCTTTACCTCATCTTCTATTGCACGGTCTTAACTTTTGTTTTGGGATTAGCCATCTGAGAAATCCTGCTTTGTGGAGTAACTGTACTAATTTTAGCTGATAAATCTCTTCTTTTTTTTCTAAATGAATAAATGCGTTCTTCAAAACCATAATGATTTGTTTAAATCGGCCTCTAATGTAGGTACAAATAATCAAACAAAGGTTTATAACAAGGCAAACAAACACATTAAACAAAACTGCTGTTCAAGTTGATCTAGAAATGACTCCTCAACAGGAAAATTCATATTAAACCACAAATTCAAGCAGATAATGTGAGTAAGTCTGAATGTTGTTGATTACTTCTGTCATAAAGTCATTCATACCCAGAGCCATCCTTCTGTATGACAAATGACAGGCAGCGAGATTGTTGTTTTTTTTTCCTGATTACAAGGGAGAAGTCACATTTATGGATCATACTTCAAAAGAATCACACAATCATTCATGGAAGTCAATTAAGCTGGAAGTTTAATGACTCAAAAAGGAGGCAAAGCCAAAGTTAAGAACTCAAAAATAAATAAATAAGTAACAACCATCTGGAGCTGTGTAGGTGTGATGTGCTTGTTTTGACAGGTGTATGCAAACACTATACGTGCCCCCCACACCCACACACACACACACACACAGACATACACACAGGCCCCTCAGGTGCTAGAAAGTAATGAGAATTATGTTGCTCAACCAACGATGTGCAGAAAAAAGTAGCAGATCGTTCTTATAGAAGGCTTTGGTGCAGATCTAACATTGCTGTCATCTCCTGCCAAGCACTATCATGTATGTCTGAAAGTGGAGCAGGCAGACGGTTCCTACAGACTCTTTTCGTTAGCCTGCTTTAGACTGACTCCAATAAGTTCAATGTCATGGACATGAAAGACTGGACTCTTTTCCGTTCTGTCATTCTGTCTGAGGCTTTCAATATGATGTAGTGAACTGGGCAAAATAAATTGTCAGAATTTGATTTTTGGAATTTTTGGTAAAATAGGTAAGAAATAGGTAAGTATAAGAGTCCATAAGGCCTCGTCCACATGGGCGTTCGAATCTTGGATAAATGAACACACTCTGATGCCCTATGCGTTTTTGTTGCATTTTGTAGCTGAGCTTTATTGACTTCACTGAGGCGTTACATTGGCATTTAAGGCCAACCTGCAGCCCAATTTATAATTTTATGTGGGTGCTGTAATCAGGCTGTCCAATGTGTTTACCTCTGTGACGAAATATAAAATCTTTAAAATATAAAATATTTTTAAAAATTATTTGCGTTCTTATGGATCTTGGTAGAAATTTGCGCCAGGAAAACGTTGCATTCAGCGCAGGTCACGACCACCCGCGTGGACACTCTGATTAACTCCAATGAGCAGAAAAACAGTCGGCGTTTAGACTGCGCTCACCTGACGCCACGAACGCCAGAAAAACACCTGGTTCAGATGTCCGTAAGGACTAGGCCTAAAAGTTTAATTTAGCTTATGTTCAACACTTTCAACCGAAGTGCTGTTATTAAATGACCCCTCAACATGCCAGTTCATATTGAGCCAAAAATTCAATAATGTGAGGTCACATTCTCAAGTTGAAATCAAACCACATTACCTCATTTATTTTGTAGTTATTAAGAGGCAGTGTGGTTTGATTTTTAACCTGTAGACCCTTCAAAACAGCAACAACAAAAAAGCTATGTTTAGCACATTAGTAGGCGCATCCTTTTACTGAACCCCAACTGAAGAAGCCTCTCGGATCCAGTAAAAGGTGAAATGTACAGTTGTATTTGTTGGTTTATTCCCTAGAAATATTTTTATTGTGATCTAATTAACACAGTCAATATCAGGTTGAGGAAATATATAACTTTTTCACATCTTTGCTTCCGATATCATTGACAAGAGAATTCACAAGAGTCTGATTTCATGGTAAGCCACCTAGTGTTATAATAGTAGCCCTGTCTCTTTCTGCACTGTGTGCTGTGTTGTGCTGTGTTCACAATGACAAATGTTCACTCATATAAATTCACTTATTTCTTCTTCTTTATACTTTTTGTTCATTTAGCTCCATCCACAGCTTTTGTCATAGAGACACTATTCATGGCTTAAAATATTCAGTTCATTGAAGAGACCTATGGTATTCTTTATCAATAGCCCAACTGCAGCAAGATTTCTTCCCACTTTTTGTTCAGGTAAACATTTTTAGGTCCCTATTTGGCCCACAAGCGGGTGCCACCTTACAGGCTGTCATTCTCTATTTTGGCCACAAGGGGACTGCCAGCATTAAGGAGAACTGTACTTTTACTCTTTGTGTGGTTAACCTGTTTGTCATTAATTCAACAGTTTATATAGTTAAGGAGTCAGTCCCATAAGTGGAAGGTTGCTGGTTCCAGTCTGGACCAGTCAAGGTACCACTGAGGTACTCATGAGCAAGGTACCATTCCCAAGCACTGCTCTGCAGGTGCTGTCAAAACGTTGCCTACTGCTCTTTCATGGATGGATCAAATGCTGAGGTCACATTTTGTTGTTCTGCACTGTGTGCTGTGCTGTGGTGTGTTCGCAATGACAAATAATCACTCACTTAAATTAATAGCTAGGTCAACTCTAATTAACAAAAGCAACTATAGTCAGCCTTTATTATTTCTACTTTTTAACCTTTTCACCCGTTTATCCCTTTCTGTGTTGTTTTAGCACAAAGCAGCTTCTTCAGGAATTGCCAGTTTTATTTGATCACACTTAGCCAGATGTGGGTGTTGGATTCAAATCAAATTCAGAGTTCAGGTTTTTGCCTGGGTCTTCTCAACATGCTCCTGCCATCGTAGCGAACATTGCTACTAATTGAATAAGGGCATGTTTCTGTGATGGTGGTACTAGAATATGTGTGTATCCGTATCACTTAATATTCACATTAGTCATTTGCTCTTTAGAGCTTATGTCCAGGGTATTTATCAGTGATGTGATAATATGACATTAAAAACCATCATTATTCCAAAGCCCCTTTCACACACTCCCTTCTCTTTCCTCATCTCCATTCTCATCTCACAAACACTCTGGAAAAAAGTCTGACATTTAAAAATGTGTGTGTGCATGCATGTGCATTTGCATTTGTGTGTGTGACTCCGCGTAGGTGTGTGCATGTGTGACAGAACGTGCATGTGAGCTTATGCATGAAAGTCAGTAAGTAAAAAGGACCGTATGCAGGTGTGTCTGCATATGTATGTGTGTGCGTGCAGATGCACATTTGTGTGTGTATACAAGCATCTATGTTTGCATTTATGTGTATGTGTGTGTGACTGTGCATGGGAGCAAGACCGTATGGGTAAGTGTGTGGGTGTGTGTGCATGAGTGGCTGAATGTGCATGTGTGTGTGTGTGTATGTGTGTTTGTGTCCATGTATGGCTAAACATTTATGTGAGATTCTGCATGAAAGCCAAGAAGTAAGAAGGACTGTATGGAGGTGTGTGTGTGTATGTGCTTGTGAGCATTAATCTGCATGTCTGTTTGCAGTTGTGTGGCTGTGTGTGTTTGTTCCTGTGCGACTGTGTGTGCATGCATATGTGGTTTCATTTGTATGTGGCTGCGTGGGTGTGTGCATGTGTGTGGCTGAATGTGTATGGGTGTGAATACATGAAAGAAAGTAAGTTAAAAAGGACCATATGCAGGTGTGTGTGTGTGTGTTTCCCTCTACGTGCTCGAATGTGACTCCCTGCCGCAGTGGGAGGAATATTTACCTGCGTCTCGCTCGGCAGGTCAGCGGTTCACCATAAATCATGCCGTTTTGCGATTGGCTCGAGTGGCTTTCGTGAAGCCCTGTCTGACCTCAATAATGGCACGGGCCAGCGTACGCATAAACAAAACTAATGGAGTATTGAACTTTGATACAGCGCTGGCCGGATTAATCTAAAACCCAGCTCGAGCTGGCATTAGCGCAGCCGTCCCCAATCACCATCAGCACCGTGAATATATTCACGCTTCTGTCTGTTGCTGCTGCTGCCGCTGCCGCTGCCGGTCGCCTTTCTGTCTCATCAAAAGCTATCTGCACAAAATAGGGCCTTCTCCCGGGCCGCAAGACGCACTGTAAAAAGCAACGGCTGAATAAAACATCACACACATTCACACGCATTCACAAACAACTTCAGTGATCAATGAATCTGAAGAAAGCGGCTTGTTTGTGTATAAGGTTTGGGGGGGGTGGGGGATAACTGGATTGCATGATGATTTGCCTTGAGAGTATGTGTTTGCATTTGTTTGTGTGTGTATGTGTGTGTGTGTGGATGTGTAATGAGGAAAAGATGTAAGTCCATGCAAGGACACCCGTTGTGGTCATTTACAGATGCTAATGTTGTAACTCGCAGACAGAGATGGATCCTGACACTTCAGAGATCACTATCTGAGGATACGTCTGTACACACATAAAAAACACACACCTGTGTGGTACCTGAGTGGTGTAAAGGATGAAAGGATATGTGGATCTACACAAAGAAGCAGGTATGGGACATGAGAACTCCAGCAGTTCAGCAGTGCAGGAGGTGCTGTGCTCTGTGTGTGAACGCTTGTGTGTGTTTTTCTGGCTTAGAGATGTTCTGAGGAGGAATTTCATAACAGGTGCGAACATTAAAAACAGTCAGAAAAATCAGATAACTATATGGTAAATGCTCACCACAATCGCAAACAAAAATACAAGAAGGTCTGACTGTTTGGAAGAAAGTAAAGAAAGTATGAAGAAATAGGCTTTGGCTCAACACGGTACTCTTTATATATAAATAGGTTTAGAGTAATAGAGTTTTATTTTGACCTCATACTACTTGTATTTTCTTTCACTATATTTATTTTTATTTTGTGATTATTGTAGTTTTTTTAACTACAAAGTAAAACTGAAACTTCAACTCAAATCCTGTGTAAGTGTTACCTTAATTTACCAATAAAATTGATTCTGATTTTCATCGCTCTAGTCATGCTTAAGGTTAAGTTTAGGATCAGGGTTAGGGTGGTGTAGCTACAGTGGAATGTCCCCTAAATTATAATGAAGTAAGTGTGTGAGTGTGTGTGTGTGTGTGTGAGATGAGGGGGGGTGAGGGTTGTTTGGTGTGTGGTGAATGGCATTAGCTCTGGCAGCGTTTAGCCGTGGGCCCACTCTGGGGCATCCAGTGGGGATTGTGGCCCGCTACGATCTGCTATTTGATGTGTCTTCATTATAACTTGGGCTTGACCCCAAAAAGTAACAACAAACCAGGAACTTCAAAAACAACCGATTTCTAAAGAGCCCTGGTGTGTTTGTGTGTGTGTGTGTGTGTGTGTGTGTGTTTGTGCCATGTTTTTCCAAGGGCAGCAAATGTCCTCACCTTTGTTGGAGAAGGCCAAAATAAACACAGTGGGGACTAGCAAATTGGCCCATGAGGTAAAACTTTAATAGCAAAACAACAAGAACAGATTAGAATTTATCATCTGAAACCCTGGGGCAGTTGATAGCGTAACGGTTAACGGTTAGGGCTTTCGCCCTGTGATCAGAAGGTTCGATTCCAAGGGCCAGTAAAAGTATCACTGAGATACTCCTGAGCAAGGTACCATCCCCAAGCACTGCTTCCCAGGTGCTGCCCCTGTTAGCTGCCCACCGCTCCTTCACGGATGAGTCAAATGCAGAGGTCACATTTTGTTGTGGTGAGCTGTGTGCTGTGCTGTGGTGTGTTCACAGTGACAAATAATCACTCACTAAATTAAAAAAGAGAAAAAACATTCCCTTTAAAGTTAGGAGACCGCTTTATTTCCATTGATACATTGTGTGTATTGTGCAAATTACACTACATTGTAAATAAATCCCAATATAGACCATGTAGAGCACACAAAATTGGGTTTATAAGGAGTGAGCAAAATGCAAATTAAATTAGTAAAAAACTGAAAAATGGACAGAACCCGTAAACGAGTGCAAGTATCCAAACCGTGTATACAAGCAGCCCACACCACTATAGGCCACACATTTTAGCATTTCTGTTTTTGTTCCAGGGGTCACACTTTTAAACATATGGCAAAAAATGTGTGTGCATTAAGAAAGAACATAGGTGCCTGCAGTTTAATTATTGCTCTAAATCTGCCATTTATCGTGAATAAATTATTACTTAATCCCGAAGATTAGGCTTCTTATTTCGAAATTGGATTATCTAATTGTGCCCAGCACATTTGCTGTGATTTAAATCCCTTAATGCTGCGCTGGCATCGCCGCTCTGCGTTCACGCAGCTTTTAAATATCAGTTGAGCAAACAAAGCTGCGATAAGAGTCGCGCTCACAAGTAAGCACAGCTAAAGAGCATTTGGCCAGAATGTGCCGACTTAAAACAGATATGCGCGGATATGTTCCCCAGCTGTTGTTGGTTTTTAAGGAGACTTTGTGTGTTAGAAAAGTCGATGATGGTTCTGACGTGCAAAGGTCACTCCCAAAACAGTCTGTGACAGGGTCTCACTCCAAACAGTCAGATTCGAAAGGAACACTGTCAGATCTGCCGCTGTGTTTAGAGACGCGGTGAAGCTGTCTGCCTATCAAAAGTGGAGAGATGGAGAGGGCGAGAGAGAGAGAGAAAGAGAGAGAGAGAGAGAGAGAGAGCGAGAGAGAGAGAGAGAGAGGGAGAGAAGAACAAAAAGTGGAAAACTGCAGAGGCTTAGGTGATGGAAGGGGATGAGAAAGCAGAGATAAAGTAAGCAGGAGGGAAAAAGGGGAAAGAGGCGAAATGAGACAATGAGAGAAAGAGACGGAGAGAGGAAACAAGAGAGAGAGAAGTGAGAGAATGTGAGGTGAGAGTGCAATGAAGTCAGTGACGGGTTTGCCTGTTACCTGTCAACAGCTTGTCTTTCCTGTCAGAGCGAGCAAGAAATGCGAGGAGTGAGAGTGTGCTTCTCCCTTGTGTGTGTGTGTGAGAGAGAGAGAGAGAGAGAGAGAGAGTGAGTGTGTGTATGGGTGGGTGGGTGGATGGTCAGGTTTTTATTTGGTTGTAAGGACCTGATTGGAAAACCTGGCAAGTTGTACAATTTATGTAGCTTTACTACATTTATGAGAATCATTCTTATAAGTCAGGGGTTTTCCACTGCTCCTGTCCCAGGGACCGCCAT
Source organism: Distichodus sexfasciatus (assembly GCA_032718565.1). Classification (NCBI taxonomy): domain Eukaryota; kingdom Metazoa; phylum Chordata; class Actinopteri; order Characiformes; family Distichodontidae; genus Distichodus; species Distichodus sexfasciatus. The sequence continues at coordinate 550,030 of JAVGVS010000071.1, forward strand.
TCAGACTAAGGCAAGGCAGGCAAGGCAAGTTTATTTATAGAGCACATTATCATACACATGGGTCATTCAATTTGCTTTACAGAAACAAGATAAAATTTGTTAAAAATTAAAAGTAAATATAAAAAGAAAAAGCAATAAGAAAATGAGTAAAAATAAAGATAAAATAGAAATAAAACAATTAAAAGTGCTATAAAAATATTTAAAAATCAGGCACAGTTAAGATATTAACAGAAATTTAAAATATGCCAATAAGCTCAGCACTCAGGTGTAGGAAAAGCAACTGAGAAAAGTGCAGTTTTTAGCATCTGTTTAAAACTTGCCACAGTTGGGGCAGATCTGATATTAATGGGCAGTTGGTTCCAGCATTGGGCAGCATAGTGGCAAAACGCCATTTCACCGTGTTTAGTTTCCGTTCTTTTCACCACCAGCTGGCCTGATCCTGCAGATCTTTGAGACCTACCAGGATTATATACATCAAACATATCAGAGCTGTCTAATGGACTTTTTAGGGATCCCGGTGAGAAGAGCATTGCAGTAATCAACGCAGGAGATAAAGGCATGTATAAGTTTAAGACTACTAAGCAGTAGTCTGCGTCCCACTGTGTGCCCATGCGTGAGGGGGGTATATTTGCATTAAATGTATACCCGAGTTGAGATTAAGCGGTTCAGATAATGAATGAATTAATTAATTCATAAGGATGCCCAAAACCTCTGGAAATTTGTTTAAAATGAACTGAAATATGGATTGCATATCATGGATCACCTGCAATACCTCTGCGGACCACCAGGGGGCCGCTGACCACAAGTTGAAAACTCATATTATAAGGCAAAGCATTTTTACTTTGAAGAAAACTTCCAGCTGTTATTTCCAAAACCAAAAGATTAGGGTTAAGTTAAGATTAGGTTTAAAGTGAGATGCAGCTGTAGCTGTTGATTCAGTTTCTTTGTAGTAGGACTTTGTAGGGACAATAAGGATTAAGCCTAGTCCTAGACTTGCTTTTGAATGGTAAATCTCCATTGGTACTACAACTTAGTCCAAGCCTAGGCTTAATTTTTGGCTTTGGGGCAGTTGGTGGCGTAATAGTAGGTTGTTCTCTCCGTGATCAAAAGGTCGCAGGTTCGAATCCAGGGACCAGTAAAGTTACCATTGAGGTACTCATGAGCAAAGTACCGTCTCCAAGCACTGCTCCCCGGGCGCTGCCCTAGCTGCCCACTGCTTCTTCACGGATGGGTCAAATGCAGAGGTCACATTTCATTGTGGTGCACTGTGTGCTGTGCTGTGGTATGTTCACAATGACAAATAATCACTCACTTTCACTTAATCCATGAACAAGAAACCAGTGCTGTGGGTTTCTGACGAATCTGTTCTGACTCTACACGTGCAGATTGGTAACCGACCCCTTTCAGGATGAAAAATGACATAACAGTGTGATTTTTGCTGAAATATATTAGGGAATGTGCTAAATGAGGGTGGTGGTGGTGGTCTAGTGGTTAGGATACTTACCTCTGGATCAAGGGGTTGTGATTCAGAGGTAAGTATCCTAACCACTAGACCACCACCACCACCCTCATTTAGCACATTCCCTAATATATTTCAGCAAAAATCACACTGTTATGTGTTATGTGTGATTCAGATCCTTTCTCCAGCACTATTACCTCTGGGTCCTTGAGCAAGACACGTAATTTCAAATTGCTCTCAGGAATACTGTTCCTAAAATTAGGGAAATGGATAAGAGCGTCTGCTGAATGTCATTAATTTAAATCTCCTAGCATTTTTGAAACCTAAATGGTTATGTCAAGGTTAGGGTTCAATGTAGTGTTGTTTTACAGATTTCAGACAAAGTTTGTATTACTATAACTCAACCATGCTATATTGGACTGTCATAGAGATGCTGTTTATTTTTCTGATCGACTGTACAGTATACTCATGTGAAACTGCTGCTGATCTACACACATTTAATGTACCAAAGTACATTCCAGTACTGCGATTATAGTTTTCTGTACTTGACTGCTGTCAAAATATTTGCACAGATTATTAATGAATTCCTCACATAACTAAAGTGCACATCTTCGTTTTCTATTTCTGCTTTGGTTTTTATACTTCTATCTTAGACTTTACAGAGATACTGAGATAATTTAGTTTAATATGTTGTCTGTTTAGAATATTCATAATAAACTGTTGAAGATGTTATGAACATTTACTGCCAACAGACAATTCCAGCACTGTGACCCCATTTTTTGATATTTTATAGTCTAATTATATATGCTTAGTCTAGGTGCCTTCTTCGATCTTTGTACCCTGTAGACACTGGAGCCACGTCATCTCGACTTGATATATTTGTATACAGCTGAGATGACAAAGTTCAATTTGACTTGACTTTTGAATTTGGAAAATGTACCTCTGGAAATGAAAAATGGTTTGGTTTTTGACTGGTTTTTACTCTTTTGTATTAAATTGGATGCAATAAAACTCAATGAAAGTGAGTGATTATTTGTCATTGTGGACACACCACAGCACAGCACACAGTGCATGACAACGAAATGTGACCTCTGCATTTGACCCATACATGAAGGAGTAGTGAACCTAGAGGTTAGTGATGCCTTTACCAGTCCAGGATTCGAACCGACAACCTTCCGAATGAGAAGAATGCTCTAACTGTTACGTTATGAACTGCTTCATCATTGGCAACTTTTAATTTTCTTTACCGAGCTTATGGTTAGGGTTTGGTTTAGGGGCAAACAAAGCCATATTTAGTTATGTCCATGAAGTGACAGAACAATAAGGAATGTAGGATTAGGATTACATTATGTTTAGTATCAAAGTCATTATTACATAACGTGTAGGATTAGATTATAGTTTGTATTAGGGTTAGTATTTGATTATTAGAGGATTATTATTAGACTATGGTGAGGTTTATAGTGAGTGAGTTATTATTTTTCATTGCAAACACAGCACAGCACACAGTGCACCACGAAATGTGATCTCTGCATTTCACCCATCCGTGAAGGAGCAGTGGGCTGCTTTTCTGGCGGCACCCGGGCAGTAGTGCCTGGGGACGGTACCTTACTCATGAGTATCTCAGTGGTACTTTTACCAGTCGGGAACTTGAACTGGTGACCCTCTGATCATGGGGCCAACTCCCTAACCATTACATTACCAACTACATAACATGGTTAGTATTAGATTATGGTCCTCCACTGAGAGCTCAGTGAAGAGTCCAACGAAATGGCACCAAAGAAAACTTGGATCAAGCATGTCAAAGAAGATATGAGAAATCAATGAGACCAGAGCTGTGGCCATGGACCGCCAGGCGGAAACGCCTTGTAAACAAAATCAGGCAACAATTGGCAACCCACAGCAGCATACGGACTTAGGAAACGATCCAAACTAAGCGCCAGCTAGGGACCAAAGAAGATGAGATTAGATTATGGTTAGCCATTGAGCCAGTTTATGATTAGGATTTAGGGTAGGACAAGGTTATGGTTATGGTTAAGGTCAGTTCAAATTATCCCCAAAAGTAGAGTGAAATGAAAGTGTGTGTTTGTGAGTGTGTGTGATGGGAGAAGTGTTTGTGTGCTTAGCTGAGAGGACTGCTGGAGAGGAGAGGAGAGGCATTGAGATGAGACACAGAGGTGGAGAAGGTGGGCTGTGGTGTGATTGGAGTGCTCGTGTTCAGCTGAGCCGCTGCTTTAGAGGAAGATTGTTAGATAAGTATCATCTCTCATAAAAGCAGCCTCCGGCCTTGACAGCAGCAGCAGCAGCAGTGGCAGCAAACTCTCACACGTGGTGGAACGAGACAGAAGGCTGGAAAACCGGTGCTAATGATTTGCAGATCGCTGCCAAAACGACGTCAAGCTCACGCACGGACAGCGTTTAATCCAAACTGACGTTCCTGAGTTCCTCTGTTCTCAGGACTGCTAATGAGTGGAGTGTGGGAGGATAATACGGAAAATGTGGCGTTATGGAGTTCAGGGATGATCGATTGTCAGAGTGGGCGGGAATGCGGATGCTGAAATATTTACACCATTTGTGTTTGATGGAAATAAAAGTTAATTCAGTATGTTCTTCCCCAATGTATCATCAGACCAAAATGTTGGCAGAACACATGTGTTTGTTTCTCTGAAATGTCATCACTTATTCCAGGAAATGCCTGGATCGATTTTGAAATAGAATTTGTCCAGAAATGGGCACGTCATAACGTTCTGTTTGTTTTCAATTAAGATTTATTGTGTTTATGGTTGGATTTAGGATTGGGTTAAGGTTAGGATTAGCTTATGTTGCATTAAACAATGGTTTGAGTTTAGGATTAGATTAGGGCTATATTTAGGCTAAGGTGTAGATTAAATTTAGGTTTAGGGTAAGAATTACATCTTTGTTATATCTAAAGTTAGTTTTAGGTTGTGGTTAGTTTTCAGGTTTATATTGTATTACGCTAAACACATATTATGGACAGGTTTATGTTTTGAAATAGTTTATGGTTATCTTTTGGTTTAGTTTTGGATTATGGTTAGATCTGAGTTTAGAATTAGATTATGGTTAGTGTTAGGTAGCAGATATAATTATGGTTAAATTTAGGTGAGGGTTATATTATTATTAGCTATTTTTAGCTTGATTTGATTCTGGTTAGGTTTAGGTATGGGATTGGACTGTCTTTAATTATAGGATTAAAGTATGGTTCCATTTAGGATTAGATTATGTTTAGTACAAGATTATGGTGAATGTAGGATTATGATTAGTTTGTGTTCATTATTAAAGTTGGCATCATGTTAAGTGTATGATAAGGATTAGAATATGGTTAGGTTTAGGATTGGATAATGTATAGTATTAAAGTTAGTATTATGTTAGGTGTTTAATAAGAACTAGATTATGGTTAGATTAAGTATTAGGATCAGTTTATGTTTTGTATTATGTGCAGGATTAGATTATAGTTCATATTAGGCAAGACAAGGCAAGTTTATTTATAGAGCACATTATCATACACATGGGTCATTCAATGTGCTTTACAGAAACAAGATAAAATTTGTTAAAAGTTTAATATAAAGATAAAAAGAAAAGTAATGAGAAAATGAATAAAAATAAAGATAAAGCAGAAATAAAACGATTAAATAAAAATATTTTAAAAATCAGGCACAGTTAATTTAAAATATTGCAATAAGCTCAGCACTCAAGTGTGGGAAAAGCAGGGTTAGTATTGGAATAAGGCTCGGATTAGTGTTACGTTAAGGTTAGGTATATAGTTAGTGTTAGATTATGATGCAGTATCAGATTATGGATCGGTTTCAGGTTAGGATGAGGTTAGGGTTAGGGTGGGCTTAAATGATAATATAATGAACCGGAATTTGTAGTTAATAACTCATGGTAATGTTGTGAAGTGGGAATGCTACAATGTAATCTGAACTTTCCTTTAGTCCAGAAGACCCCTTGCATCTAATTGAATCATATTTAATGATGCAATTAGACAGGGAGCATGCTGGGTAACGTTCTCGTTTGTTAAGCCTTACATAAGACCCCATGCTGCTGGCGCTGAGGTTAGAGGGGCTCACCACTTCTCATTACAGCTCTTAATGTCTCACTAAATCTCAGTCTGTCTCACACAGTGAATGTGCCGCGTTTATGTTCCTCAGCAGGGAGTTCACGCACTGGATAAAGGCTTTCACACACGTTCACTCCTCGCTCCCCTTTTACCCGTGTCCTTAACTGGCCGTGCCTTCAACTTAAACCACACACATTTACTCCCTCACACACACTCATTCTGTCTTGTTCTCGCTCTCTCTCACTTATACACTTACTCACACATTTTCATTCTTTCTTGCTCTCTCTCTCTCTCTCTCTCTCTCTCTCTCTCACACACACACACACAAACACAAACACACACACTCAAGCTCTCACAACCACACACACCCTCGCTCTCTCTATCACAGCCACACACTCTTCTCACCCTCTCTCTCTCTCTGTCACACACACACTCACTCTTTCCCTTTCTCTATTACACACTCTGTTTCTTTCTCTCATACACCTTGTGTTGTTCTGTCTTGCTCTCTCTCACACACACACGCTCAAGCTCTCCCAGCCACACACATACTCTCATTCTTTCTCTCTCTTTCTTCCTCTCTCTCACACCACTTTTCTTCCTCTCTCTCACACACACTCCTATTTCTCTTTCTCTCTCACAAAAACTTATACCCAAACACACGCTCCATCTCTCTCTCAAACACACCCACAAACCCATGTACTCTGTCTCTCTCTCACACACACACAAACTCTTCTGGTTCTTTTTCTCACACACACTATCCTTTCTTGTTCTCTCTCTCACACACACACACACACACACACACTCTCTCCGCCCTCCGTCTCTCTCGTTATCTGTGTGCCTCCCACAGACTTCCTCTTCCTCTCTTATTAGTGTCGCTCCGTATCCTGGCAACGGACAGGCTAACTAATCAGCAGACAGATTGAGGGATGATGGTGCTGCGAAGCGGGGCATCAGCTGCAGTGGCAGTTAGCCTCTCAGCCCCACCGAGAAGCGCAAGGCTCTGTCACTCCAACCTTTTCATTACGACTCGTGTCCAACAGCTCAAGATGGACAGCGGGGTGAGGATTAGGATTAGAATACGGTTAGGTTTAGGTACAGGTGTGGACTCTGGTTGAATGTAGGATTAGGAATAGATTATAATACGTATAGAGGCTATAATTAGATTATGGTTAAGATAAGAGTATTGCATTTTGGCAGTATCATGCTTGGATGACGGATTAGAACTAGTTTAGTATAAGACTAGGTTAGTATTAGATAGTGGTTGGGAAAATGTTTTGGGATAAGATTATGTTAGATTATGGTTAGGTTTATAGTCATGCAGCAGTAAGAGGATTTGTATTAGAATATGGTTAGGTTACTTTTAGGATTGGACTGTAGTTAAATGTAGGATTAGGATTAGAATATGATTAGGTTTAGTTATAGGACTGGACTGTGGTTAAATGTAGGATTAAGATTAGAATATGGTTAGGTTTAGTGCTAGGATTAGACTATAGTTAAATGTAGGATTAAGATTAGAATATGGTTAGGCTTAGTGCTAGGATTGGACTGTGGTTAAATGTAGGATTAGGATTATAATATGGTTAGGTTTTGTTCTAGGACTGGACTGTGGTTAAATGTTAAGAGGTAGCATTAGATTATGGCTAGATTATGGGTTAGTATTAGATCATGGCTGGATGTAGGATTAGGACTAGTTTATGGTAGGTTTTAAGGTTATTATTAGATTAGGGTCAGATGTAAGAGCAGTTTTAGATTATGGTTAGTATTAAATTATGGTTGCATTTATAGTTAGAGTTTAAATTATGGTTAGACTTTGGTTGAGTTTCATAATATGATCATAGTTAACTGCTCATAGTAATGTCAGCCCAACATTTTGGATTACGAAGTACGACTATCAAATAGCACAAACTGGACAGCAGGATGAGGGAGAGAGAAGGTCAAGTCGATGTTGACACACACCCATGCATACACGCATGCATTCATGCATACATATGCATACTTGCATGTGGGCAGAGACAAACATCCATATACACCTATGTATGCACACTTACATACTATATTTTTCTTTCTTTTTGTCCCTCACATACACACATGCATGCATACACACACACACACACACACACACACACAGACACATGCACCAACACATGTATGCACACAAACATTCTTGCTCTTTCCCTCTGTCACCAAGGCACAGTACTTGCTGTAATATATTGTACAATGTAACCATGTAAATTGATCTTTTCTCAAATAATCCTCTGCACATATTTCTTCATTGATGTGTACACCCACGCACAGATACACAAACACGTACATACCCAAACACACATACAGTACATGCTCTCACTCGTTCACTCTCTTGCTCACATACACACACAATTTCAAACAAAACTGTGTTACACTGTACAATGCAGCCATGTCAATGTATTATCTTCCTCAAATAATCCTCTGCACATATTTCTTTATTCTTCACTTGCTTTTCTTCAACTCTCTCTCTCTCTTCCTGAGAGGACTGTTGAAGAGAGGGCATAAGTGGTTATCATTTAATTGAGGCTATGCTGTATTTCTTTATTTTCCCTCTTTTCTCAACACCTCTATCATTCTTGCCAAGCTCTGTATGCTTCACTGCACAAAACTAGGACAGAGAAACATCTCTCTCTCTCTTTCTCACACACACACAGCCTCTTTTGCTAGTTTGGCAGTCCAGTGTGTGATTTGAATTTGGTTCAGCTTCTCTTGGTGCGGGCATTGTATTTGATGGTGTAGTGATATCACAGGATGTATCAGTATGAAAGAACTGCAAGGTGATTGTACTGCAAATATTTCTTCCATGCATTCTTTCATAGGTTGTTTAAACATCAGTGGTTGCATTAAATTTAATTAATATGCGCAAGTTTCGATTCATATTATTTGCTTGTTTATCTGTAATAAACTCTGAAATGTTTGTGTTTTCAATGCAGACGGTGGTGAACTTTTATTCATTTCTAATAAATGGTCTCATTTGGGTACACAGTCAAATTTCTGCTTCTCAGAGGAAATAAGTCTGATTTGTATGCTTAAAGCCACTTCCACCAATCCCTAACTCAGATGTGCTGTATAATTTAATATGGCATTTTTTAATTATTCAAAGTTTGGCCTTCCTTCAACGATCATTTAGAAAGTGTTTTAGCCTCTCCCGGTAAAGGTCTCACTAGTTCTAAAGGTCAACTGACGAACATTACCTGTGTGCCGAGAACATCTCTCTCTAGCACACGCTCTCTCTCTCGCTCGCTCGCTCGCTCGCTCTCCCCCTCTCACAAAGTGTAATGCTGTCCCCTGCAGGTGTAATTGTAAAATTGCATTTTTGACTGTAAGGGAGGGGGTGAAATATGCTTATGTGGCTAAAGACAAGCTCAAATTAGTTTAAATCTAATCAGAGTTCCATTAGACCTCCTTCAATCCTACCATTTTCCTTGCTAATGTCCTTCAAATTAGCTAATTTCACTTTCTTTTGCAAAGATTCCCTGACTGTATAGATGAAGAGATTTAACGAAACACCTTGGTTTTCAGGTAACTTATGCATTTAAAGTGTATCCAAATTACAAGAGGCACAGTGGCGTGCTGATTAACACTGTCACCTCACAGCAAGAAAGTCCTAAAGTCCTGTAAATTTCAATATCTGCTGATATAATACAAATCCGATACAGTCTTTTTTAAACAGAAAATAATGTTTTTAAAATGTCTGAATATATGACTAAGATGATTCTGTTATGCTTAAGGAAATACTTGACTGTTTTCCAACTAAAACAATGTAATAATTACACTCCCATATGTATATTTATTATATTGTATATTTATATCCCGTATGTTAAATTATTTATTATTAAAATTACATCTCAAAAATTATTCATTTAAACACAGTTGTGTAATTTAGTGACGGTCCCTAATCCTTCAACGCTAAAACCATCAGGGACACGGAGATCATGAGCAAGAGCTGGTGTTGTTAAGGAAATTAAACAGTATAATCGTGTGATTTGCTTTTTGGATTGTAATGTGTTGTGTTGCTTGTTCCGCTCATTGTCATATCAATATGTAGGAATTAGTGCAAATGTCGAAGAATAAACCAACTTTGTGAACCAATTGTGTGTGTGCGCACATTTACAGATCGTCCCCATGGGTTGGCCTAAAGCCACCGATACCCAGGCCAGCTATATGAGTCGTTCTCAGACCAATATCTGATCCACATATCGGCTCGGTGCCCAGGGTTGGTCTCCACCTCACACCTGTAGTCCTCACGACGCTGTTATCCAAAACGTAATGTATAAATAATTCAAATGATCTCTCCTTACAATGTAAGCATTTTGCTTTGGTAGTACTTTTAAGTACTTTTTTAGGGTTCCTCTGTTGGTGTAAAGTCAGAGTGAAACTGGCATGAGACCATCTCAGCTTATTTTCTGACATGTTAAGTGAACACACAACAGCAAAGCACACAGTGCACTACAACGAAATGTGGCCTCAGCATTTGACCCATCCGTGAAGGAGCAGTGGGCCACTGACATAGGCAGCACCTGTGGAGCAGTACCTTGCTCATGAGTACCCTCATCAGTGGTACCCTTACTGGTCCAGGATTCGAAATTTGTTCCAAAAAAACAGGCTAGGTCAGAAGCACATACCCTTTGGTCTCTCTCTTTTTTCTTTACCTGATGCACTTCCTCTCAGATCTATATTTGTTCCAGGATGATGCAGGAAAACAGTACTTGTGAATGAAAGCCTCTCTCCAGCCCTCCACTGACCCCTCTCTATTTGCTACCTAGTGGCTGGATGGGTTTGAAGGACATGATGGAAGCTGCTCTCATAGTTATGAAATCTCTAGGAAAGGACAGAGGTAATATCAAGGTTTCAGAAGCCAGCAGCACTTAATATTGTTTTAGTCCTAGACCTGTCGCTGTGAGCTATTCTAGATCTGAAGAGTAGCCTTTCCTGGAAATCTGCTGTTTTATTTCAATTATTTTTGAGGAGATTTTGTCCTCCAAATGAATAGTTAACAGAGGGAGAGACTCAACCATAGATGCATGAAAGGGAAACAAATAAAAAAAGTTGTGTTTCCGAGCTCCCTCAATAATTATAATGAAGGACTGAGTGGGAGAAGCTCGCAAAAATGTGTTAAAATTATCTATAACGTTTAAGTTTTAATTTTCTCACTGTGACTTAAGTGACCTAATGTTCTACTGGTACTTTTTATACTTTCATCAGATTTTGGAGAAAAAAAGTTCTGTGCAACTTTGCAGGCTTTAAACAGCAGAGATGAAGGACTACAGTGCTGACACAGTTTATGATCAGGGAGAATAGGAACTAATTAAATCTATGAACAGTTTATTGTTTATTCACACAAGTCTGTTCACACATTTCTTGTGTCCAGTTTTAGAAATTTGCCCAGTATATGGGTCAGCATCACTCACTGCAATGCTATGATCTGTTCAGATCTTTAGTTTTGTGTCATGAGCACATTTTCATTTTCTTATATCCATTTTATGCTTATTCCTGATATGAAAGTATCTGATAGCACAGATAACTTTCTACTTCCAAGGTTGTATAATGGCAATGATGGCAAAACGGTGACTGAAACCCTGTGTAGGCGACTCTAAGGAGTACAAGGAGTACCTTAAACCACAGCTGGGACCATAAACAAAACTCTTCAAGTTGACTGTCAGTGTAAGCAGAGGTGCCAAAAGTACACACATTCTTCACTCAAGTCGGAGTATAGATACACGTGTTTAAAAAGCCTCTAGTAAAGACTTCTTTACTCAAGTTAAAGTGAAAAGTACAGGCTCTAAAACATACTTAAGTATAAAAGTATTAAAGGACAAAACCAGCATTTTAGGGCAAAGCTGACTGGACTCCATGTCCAAGCGTTATGTAGAGCCAAGCAGAGAAAAATAAAACCACATGAATACATAAAGTTTCATTAGCCATTACCATCATTATACACAATGATTACCTAAACACATCAAACAAAAAATGATAGTGCTGTTAAGAGCGCTGCATAAATAAACTGAACTGAATTTGGTCAATAAAATAAATAGTCAAGTAAAGTACAGATACCCAAAAATTCTACTTAAGTACAGTAACGATGTATTTGTACTTCATTACTTCCCATCTCTGGCTCTCTACATACTGGAAGTCACACTAGATAATAGTACTGTAAATAATTAACAATTTGTAAAAATCTGAACATGAGAAAATCTCACTTTATCATGTTGTAAAAGTAGCAAGTAATTTGCTTGCTGAGTCATACAGATTTGGGAAGTCAAGATGTATTTTTCTTAACTATCGAGCTTTAAGGGCGATGCACTGACACACAATTATTTTGAATAGAACCATTGTGAGACGTATTTCATTATAATTGTGGGAAATGGCAGTACTTGATGCTGATGAAAAACTCTGGATGACATCATTGACAAGGATGCTAAGTATAGTGACATATGACAGTGCGTGCGACAGCCTAACAACTTAAATTTACTCCCCTCTTTACAGTTTTCTCACCTTCATCAATAGCGATGGAGTGTTGGTGCCCACAAGGGCGTGAATTTTTATATAATGGTTACATAATGTAGTCTTCTGCCTTCCAGGAAATTAGATAGTGGAGAGGAGGGAGTGTAGTTCACATCTATGAAGCGGGGGATATTAGAGAGAGAGTGAGGGTGCATTGTTGGTTAAGAAGTTCATCATTAGGACAGAACAAATATTGAGATTCACTAAGCCTGCATGAAGATGCAGATTTGTCCACGCACACAGCACATACAAAGAGCCATTTGTTCATGAGCCTGCTGCTAATGAGAACATCAAAGCGCAGGGCTGGGAAGGACACACGCACACACACACACTCACACACACACAAAAACACACACACGTACAAAGCGGCCTGTTTATGACAGCAGGGATGCTGGGAGACTGTCAGAAAAAAAACATGTAACTTCAAAATGCTCAACTCCACATTCCTCCTCTCCCCTATCTGTGACTAACACTGCAGCTCGCACTCCCACACAGCCGTCAGTAATGCAGTCTGCGTGCGTCCAAACTCGTTAGTGTTTAGGTTTTGCTCTCCTTGTGATTGATGGACCAAATACCACCGACTGAAGCTGTGCTAGTGTCTGCACATATAAGATTAGACAGCAAGCCCAGCACGGGGCTGGGATTCAGACTGGAGGGTGTAGAGAAGGGAATACGATTTATTTTTTAAATTTTATAGCATCCCGCACACATGGCTCACAGGAGTATTGTGCCATGTGCCACTGTGGAGTTTCAGAAACTGTTCTTTAAATTTGAACTTATGACTCCAGACAGGCTCCATGTTCAGTGAAGGTACTTTAAAGTTTATGTTTGTCAAGCTGGAGCCTTCACAATCGCATATCAAAGACTGTGTGAAAAAGAAGGTCTCCTACAGAGATAAGGCAGTCTCTGATTTGACTGCCTGCTTAACAGGTCATGGTTTGTTTAAGAAGCTTCTCTTCTTTTTTCTCGCTGTTTTTCTTCTTGTTTTTGAGTTTGGCTGAGCAGATATGTTTCTATTATCATTTATGGTCAGTTACCCCTCTCGTCTTTTAATATTTGTTATATGCTCTCCTGTGCAATGAAAAAACTTGTACCTTCTTGCCTGCCTGCATTTTTACTCACAACTCATCACAAGGGACAGAGGGATGCCCAGATCATCAGGGAGATTTAGGTCCTGTGTCCACCAATCAAGTTTTTCAGCTGGCAGCACATTATTTTTTATACAAATCCTATGAGCTTCTTGCTCACTTGGGGAACAAGTTAAATATACAGTATGCACTTTATTGTGTTTAGTTACACATCTCATCCCCCACCCTGATCCTACATGATGTGTGGCGGCATCTCAAAAAGACCTGTGAAATCCTGGAGGAACTGATATATGGTTTAAGGACAGAGCACTTTCAATAAAGTAGTTGTGGTGGATGGAAGCAGTTGATATACAAATCTCTGGAGTGTTCTGAGGACTGGTTCTAGCTCCAAAATGGCACAAAAAGTGGTAAATGGAATTTTTTTTTGAGGGTGAGGGAAAGTGACTCCCTCTCTCCCCGTTCATTCTGCAACAATGCGCCCTTTAAATACATTGTTTCTACAGTAATATGCACATGAACAGTCACTGTCTATAGTATAAACCTTATAAGAGGATTTTCTATATTTTATGTGTATATACAGTATTTTTTACACATTTTATTTTGTAGTTTATTGTCAGATTCTTACCTTAATCTGTAAACTTCTAATTTTTAAATTCTTTTTTTTTTATTTCCACAATCTTAGGACTGTTCAGGATACATTTCACTAAATGTTGTACTTGTGTAACTATGTGACAAAAAAAGAAACTTGAATCTGGACTCTCATGGAGAGAAATGCGTTTAACACAATTAAATACAGTTTCTGGTAAAGAAAATAAACAAAAAAAACAAATTTTACTCTGCTATGTACACCTGAGAATTATTAAATCGGGTTACATTTAAGTAACTTACATTAACAGAACTTATGGTGGTCCCCAGAATCCTGTAGTTTTTAACAAGGAAACAATTTCTTGACACATGTATGAAATCGGGCGGCACGGTGACACTCACCAGTGGTTAGTGCTGCTGCCTCACAGCGAGAAGGTCCTGGGTTCGAGCCCCGGGGACGGCCTTGGGGCCTTTCTGCGTGGAGTTCGCGTGGGTTTCCTCCGGGTGCTCCGGTTTCCCTCCCACAGTCCAAAGGCATGCACTATAGGTTAATTGGCGACTCTAAATTGGCCCCATAAGGTGTGAAGTGCTCTGTAAGTGTGTGTGCCCTGCGGTGTGTTGGCGCCCTCCCAGGGTTGTTCTCCGCCTCCCCTGGGTTAGGCTTCGGTCCCCCCGCGACCCCAGTTGGCATTAAGCGGTTGAGATAATGAATGAATGAATGAATGAATGAATAAATGAATAAATGAATGAAATCATTTGCAACTGCAAAATTCCATTTTTGTTATTCAGAAGTATTGGTGAGCTTCTTGTTATTCAAATAGGTGGTAAGCAGTGCATTAAACCTACAGGTGGGTGTGTGCAAAGAGGCGGGGTCGTGTGTGTTCCTGCTTCATTGAAAAACAACAGAAGGGTAGAGGAGGTGTGTTCTACTTTTTAAAGGGGTGCTGGCAAGAGGGTCGCGGGTGGCAACGGAGATCTGCAGTCTGTTAACAACTCACTTTTATGTTCAGACGAGAGCTAAAGCTTCACATCATAATTTTTTTTTAAAGTTTTGAACACTGACCTGAAATATTTGTGCTTGAAATATTTTTACGCTTTGCAATAAGTAGGATGATCGCAAAGTGATGAGAGAGGAATTTTCTGACCGAAGCAAACTTTGCAACTGTGTTCGGTGAGTCACTCATTGTAGTAACATCTCTCTGTAAATGTAAGTAGATGTTATTTTAGTTTGTAAGTTTGTTTTGTCTGTTCAGAGTTCACGGTAGATCTTGTGTTATAATCTCCTGACTTTACTTTTACTTTCCGTAGAAATACTTATAATAAAGGTATTAATAAAGGTATTAATAAACTGTCAATTGTCATTGTGACAAGTAATAAAAAGTGCAAATTTAACAACATGAAATTATTTTGTCAGACATTTATGTACATTCATATTACCTTTATAGGAGGCTGTGAGTGTGTGTAAAATTTACTATAACACACAATATAAACCATAAACTACATTGTATACACAAACCCTCCCACAAAAGACTATATTGTGTATTATTTTACGTTTCACACACAGACATATGTATATATGTATTTTTCACTTTGTGCACTATGGAGGGGTTTCCGAAAGCATTGTGCATCACAATTTTAAAAAATACTCTTCTCAAAACTGAAGAGCACACATAAGTTAATATTTATGAATACAAAGATTGCTGCAAATATTGCTGAAACATAAAATACAGCCAATTTGTTCATATACCAGCTGAACAAACACATTTCTTATGTAATAATCTTAAGTAGGTAAATAAGTAATTTAAATTCTAACATTAATGCACATTGTACTGTATACCAGAACAGACTGTTTTATTTCATAGACTGTATGGAATTTTTCATATTGAAATTGTTACTGAACTCATGCACATATAGCACATTCACATGCACTTTCTAGTGTAAAAGACAACTCCAAAACCATAATTGTAGGCTGAGCACTGCATCCTAATTGTCTCTCTTTCTACTTCTAGTTTAAAGTTTACATTTATATTCTACTTCTAGTTTGAAGTGTATATTTTATATTATATTTATATATTTTATTCTATGTGCCCTATTTGTTCTTTGTTTCTTGTTCTCTGTTGTTTGCACTTTTAAAACTGGAGCCACGTCGTCTCGTCTCTGTGTATATTTGTACAGTATATGGCAGAGATGACAAAGTTTACCTTGACTTTGACTGTATGTGTCATAAAGCTTGTGTAATTAAATGTTTTAAGTGAGTTTTACTGTCTGACTATGGCTTTGTTGATGTGGGTATTAAAGAGTGTATACAATTTAATAAACAACCTTAGTTTTAATAAGTTTAAATTCCTGGGATCACATAGAGATACTTTCCAACAAATAGCATGTCAAAGCCTAAAAAGAATATTATTTTTGATATACCATTGGAATCTAGTCTGTGTGTAGTTCCTATCTATTCCTATTAATTATTTTTATTAGATTAATGAGTACATGAGTAGATCTATTCTATTCATCTATTTTCACCCTTACATTTTAGGAGGTGTACCCCCCTGTGCTTCTGCAGCGGTGAGAACGCCATGGCTGCCTTTAAGGGCGTCTGGACCCAGGCTTTCTGGAGAGCCGTTTCTGGAGAGTTCTTGGCCATGGTTATCTTCGTGCTGCTCAGCCTGGGCTCCACTATAAATTGGGCAGCGACTCAGGAAAGCCCTCCTCCCCCAGACCTGGTCCTCATCTCTCTGTGCTTTGGCCTGTCCATCGCCACCCTCGTCCAGTGCTTCGGCCACATCAGCGGCGGTCACATCAACCCTGCCGTCACCGTGGCGATGGTCGCCATGAGGAAGCTGAGCCTGGCAAAGGGCCTGTTCTATTTGGTGGCACAGTGTCTGGGGGCAATAGTGGCGGCCGCTGTCTTATACGGAGTGACCCCACCTGCTGTGAGAGGGAGTCTGGGGGTCACCTCGGTCAGTTAGATATCATGATGGTAACTAAAAAAAGCATTTTATAGCATTGTATAGGTGTTTGCAGCTTTATAAGTTTCTCAATCTTGGTCCTCGTTTGTTGCTTATCACTTTGTTGGTAATATGATTCCTTATGCAACACTGAAACAATATGGGAAGTCAACATTTGCCTATGGACAAAGATACACAGGTCCCTTTTTGAACGTGATTTTTCCTTACTTTCTCTCTGCTGCCATCTGTAGGTCAATGTTGGCATCTCTACTGGCCATGCCTTGGTGATTGAACTCTTCATTACCTTTGAGCTGGTCTTCACTGTATTTGCCACCTGCGACCCGAAACGGAGCGACCTCAAGGGTTCAGCAGCTCTGGCCATCGGCCTGTCTGTGTGCATTGGTCACCTATTTGCCGTGAGTCATTGCCTTTGCTTCCTTCCTCTACTAACGGGAACAACAGAGCAGCAATGCATAGAGAATTACACTGAACTGAGCACATTACTCTGACTAGAGCTGGAGCCCTTACAGCAGAACAGGTTTTTATTGTGTCTAATCACCTCATAAGGATGTGTTATGTAAGCTTTTTTGCAAGCGAATGGCTGTAGTAAAGCATGCTGGGTGAATTAGTTGTCACATCGCTTCAATTCAATTTCTATTCAGTTTTATTTGTATAGTGCCTATTACAGCAGACATTGTCATGAAGCAGCTTTACCTATAACTGGCCTCAAGCCTCTAATGAGCAAGCCTAAGGCGACAATGGCCAGGAAAAATTCCATTCCATTACATTAAGGCCCGATCCCAATTAGTCCTACCACTGAGCCCCAGGAACAGCATAGTGTATGTGCGGTTTACGGAACTTGAAAAACAAACAAGCAGCAAATTTCCTGCATTTCGACTGCTGATGACGTAATTAGTGATGTGCCTTTCCCTAGGCAGAGATTCCCATTCACTACCCTTATTGCTCCATTCTGAAGGGCACTCCAAATCTAGGGGTAGGGGCGAGGGAGGGATAGTGTTTGGGCCTACAAACGTTCTTTACTTTTCGGGTCTCAAAACAGCATTCAGCCACAGACATTGTTGCCAAGTGATGTTAGTCAGGTCTGTTGCCACAGTCCTTGTGTTTTGAAGATTGGCTTTTGGAGCCACACTCTTGTTGCTAAGGGTGTCGATAAGGAGGTGTAGTCGTCTTGTTGTGCACTTCATGCTTTGTTGGTCAGGTAGCCTTTACTGTACACCAACTCAGTGTTGAGCACAAGACCTCACCATCCTTTTTATTTTCCACCCTGTTATTTTCGTGTATAAGGCTGGCCATTCACTGTGCGATTTTTCTATTCGTTTTGTAAACCTCCGGCTCAAACTGTACGACTAAGTTGCATGTGTTGAAAAGCCAAGGCTTATGTGCGCACACTATATGGGCCGATGCTTGGATGCGACAAGAGTGCTCATGCTACACGACACGTCTGACTCCCGTACCCGGGATGTGAAAAATCTGAAAAATATACTTAATTCTAACCATCATCTCAGTAAACTCCTTTTCACTCTTTTAGGTTTTCACATGAAACCTGCAGTTTTTCCATATAAGGACCAGTCCTCACAAACCTCTAAATACATACCCACCCTCTCTCACACACACAAACATATAATAATAATAATAATAATAATAATAATAATAATAATAATAATAATAATAACAACTATTATTATTATTATTATTATTAATATTAATAATATTAATAATAATAATATTAAAAGCGATCAGCTGGTTACCAAATTTTATTATAGTAGATGTAACAGTGAAATATTTAAAATTGGCCAACATTTATTATGGTATGGGTAAAAGTTCAGAGATTCACAGTGTATGTGAGTATTTTAAGAAAAAAGAATACTTTAAGCCTTTCTTCTATAGACTACCGTTAGAATCAGGGGTTATAAATAAATATTTTTGTTACTTATAGGTAGTATCACATTTATAATAGATGTTATGCATTTATCCGTCTCACTTTGCACATGTGTATGGTTGTGTGTTAATTTCTAGATCCCTTACACTGGAGCGAAATATAGATCCAGCCCAGCTCCTTTGGCCCTGCAGTCATCATGGGGCCGTTGGGAAAACCACTAAGGTATGTCAGAAACGTTCATTCCCTTTTCCATTAACATGAGGTTATATTATAAGTGGATAATAGCCCACTTTTATAGCAGACACTCCCACAAAGACCTGGCTAAATTAAAATTTCACCTATGTGTTATTTTTTATTACCTATATTTAACAGTGTTTTTAGCCCCACTTCTAATTCCAACCTTCAACACCCGGCCATAAACACTTATCCTCTACTATAACCTCAGCTCCATTCACACCATGTTGTGTAAGGATCTGAGCCATTACCATGGGAGTGTTTATGTGTGAAAGTGGAACACAGTAGATTTTGAGGCTTGGAGGTGAATTCAGCACCATTTGTCATCTGCTTTATACTGGAAGTTAGTAATACTGAGAAGCATCCATTACTCACTCCCCTCTAATACACTCATGCCGTCTTCAATCGGCATCACCTGAGCCAGATTTAGATGTTTCTTCACAATGTGTTTTCTGCAGAGTGTCTTGCTTTTGCTTTGTGTGCATCTCTCTGAAAATATTTTGTGACCATCTCAGTCACTGAGTGAATGAGTGGTTGTTGTCACAACACCTGTGAAATGTGACCTCTGCATTTGACCCCTCCGTGAAAAAGCAGTGGGCAGCTCTATCAGTCTTTGCTCCTTAGTTGCCTCAGTGGTACCTTTACGGTCTGGGATTTAGACAGCAACCCTTCTGATCATGGGGCCAACTCTCTCTCTAACCATTCGCTTCTGTAACAACTCAAATCCGCTGTGCACCCATCCCTTTCACCCAGAACAGTGAATTATTGTTAAGATTTTTAATCCACTTTTAGCTGTATTAACAGTATTCTTTTGGAGAAAAAGAATCAAATTAAGAACAGAATGAACATAACTTTTTTGTAATTGTTTGTCTGCAGCCTCCAAATTCAAATGAGTTTCCAAACAATAACCCACACTGGTATTTAAGATAACTGGTAAAGTGAAATTGAATGCACTTCATGTGCTAACAAATTTAACATAACTTGAACTATGAGCTATAGGCAGTCACCTGGACTCTATGAAGACCTCATCATGTGGAAACAGCTGGAACTTTTTTCAGACCCTATGGACTTAAACTGAATTCTTCACTTAATATTTAACTAATTTTAGCTTATTTGCTGAGTGGATCTTAGCAAGCAGCCCCAGCAACGACTCGGGATTCAGGAGCTTCCGTCTGACTATTTTTATATCTTCTTTAAAAAGATTAATTAACGATTTATCTTGAACAAATGTTTCCTTGTGTATTCAATGTTCATGCACGGCGGTCGCCCAGAGGAGGACGGGGTCGCCTTCTGAGTCTTGGTTCTTCTCAAGGTTTCTTCCTGCTAGAGGGAGTTTTTCTGTGCCACTGTCACCTCAGGCTGCTTGTTGGGGGTTTAGGCCGGTTATATGTTAAGTGCTTTGTGACAATGACTGTTGTTAGGAGAGCTATATAAATAGAATTGAGTTGAATTGAAAACTGTGCATCTCTCCATCTGAATGTGATAAACTTCCACTACCTGTTTTAACAGATTGCTTGTTGTCATGACCCCCCTGGACTTTGGTTAAGTGGCCACCAGATGCTTAAACATTTGTAGTTTTAATGTATTAAGTCTTACGCTCCCTGTCTCTCAAAGTCCACGTCCCACCTTCCTATTGTGTCTGATCACAGTTCATTAGTCCTTGAACCTGGGTTTGGTTGTTTCAGTCAAGCCCCTTGTTTCTAAACTTCTTGGTTGTCCCTTCCTTTCAATTTATTTTCTGATTGCTTTTTGATTGGTTTTCCCCTTTGTTTAGTCAATCCAGCCCTACGTTTCTGTTTTGGGACTTAAAGCTCTGTTTTCCCAGCACTTTCTTGTTGGGCTACCCTCACACTACCCTTCCCGTGGTGGCATGCTTTGTTTGTGGTTTTTCAAGGTTCAGAGAAAGTGTTCTGTTTGGTTTGTGGCCCTCGTGCCCGTTTATGTTATGTTTTGTGAATATCTGTTAATAAATGGCTTGCACCGTGACCTTGCCTCATGTCATGCCGACACAATTAAATGACACTTATGTTTCTGTCTTTATGGGCACTTTTTGTTTAATTCTCTTAACGCTCAAAAAGAACATAGATTAATGTCTACATAATAGAATCCTGGACTGGTAAAGATACCCCTGAGGTACTTATGAGCGAGGTACCGTCCTCAAGCACTGCTCCCCGGGTGCTGCCCATGTCAGGTGCCCACTGTTCCTTCTTGGATGGGTCAAATGCAATGTCACATTTGTCAGCACGCACTGCACAACGACAAAAAATCACTCACTTTCATTCTTTAAAAATTATGGATTAATGTGATTGTGTATAGCGGAATATGAATTAATTTGGGCAGTTGGCAGCGTAATGGATTTAGAGTTAACCAATGATCGGAAGTTACGCCGGTTTGAACCCCAGACCGGTAAAGGTACAACTGAGGTACTCATGAGTAGGGTAAAGCAGACCGGTAAAGGTACAACTGAGGTACTCATGAGCAAGGTACCTTTCCCAAGCACTGATCCTCAGGTGCTGTCCGTTAGCTGCCCACTGCTCCTTTACAGATGGGTCAAATGCAGAGGTCACATTTTGTTGTTGTGCGCGTTGTGCTGTGTTCACAATGACAAATAATCATCCACTCACACTCAGCTTAATCAGTATCTACACAACTTTGATGGAGCAATAATAAATCTATAAAACAGTACCAATGTTGAAGCTTGTCCATATTCCCCTTTTTAATAAAGAGGGTGATCCAAAATAGACATAAGGCCATGTAACATTAGAAATTCCATGACCTTCATGACTTTCATGACAAAACCAAGTTCAGTTTTTATCTGTGTATTAATCTGTGTGTGTGTGTGTGTGTGTGTGTTCATTTTATTGCTGTGTGAGTAACAGGAGTGTCCTGCCACTGTGTGGTTTTTTGTTCTTTAAATAATGACAGACGGCTACTCGAAACTCCAAAAAAAGCTAAAAAAGCTCTCTCTCTCTCTCTTTTCTCCTCTCTCTGCTCTGCAGGTCTACTGGGTGGGTCCACTAATAGGCGGGATTTTAGCAGCTGCGTTATACGAGTACCTGTTCTGTCCCGACCCGGAGCTGAAGAGGCGCTATGCCAGCGTCCTTTCCCGCGGCTCTTTTCCCACCGTTCAGTACCTGGGAGTGGAGTCTGGAACCTTCTCCAGCGAACAGGCCCAGCTGATGTAAACAGCCAAAACTTCACCGTGCTGGATGTGGAGAGAGCGGAAGGAGAGAGAGACGGCTGGGGAGGTTCTCTCGTCCGTATGACTAGCCATGACCGGTGAGGAAGAGCGGCAAAATGACGAAGAGGAGAAAGGCATTCAGTTTAAAGAGACACATCTGATATAGAGTTAGCCTGTGTGTGCATGGTTTGTGTGGGTGTATATGTGTGTGTCTGCTGAACTGATCCAGCACAAAGACTGATTTTACACTTAGAGTCAGAATAAGCTTTTTATTTACATACATTACTGTGCAAAAGTCTTGAGCCACCCATCATTCTTTCTGTTTTGTTGTTGTTTTTTTATTTTGACCTGGCCACTTCTTCATTTGTTCCTGAACTTGTCTAGCTTCCTAATTTTTTTCCTTCAAAGCACACTCTGTACGGCATGACGAGCTATACCGTGGTTTTTCTTCACAACTCTTTAGGAATCATATTTTTTGCTGCAATAATTCTTCTCTTTTGCCTTGAAAAATTGTAACAAATCAGTAACAGTTGGGCCAGTTGGTAGTGGAACAGTTAGAAAGTTCAACCCGTGATCAGAAGGTCGCCGGTTCAAGTCCTGGACCGGTAAAGTTACCACTGAGGCACGCATGAGCAGGTACCATCCCAAGCATTGCTCCCCGAGCATGCCAAAAAACTGCCACTGCTCCTTCATGGATGGGTCAAATGCAGAGCTCATTTTGTTTTTGTGCACTATATTGCTGTGTTGTGCTATGTTCACAATGACAAATATTTACTCAGCAATTCACAACTTCGATGGCTTTGTTGGCTTAAGTAGTTTGTTGTTCATACCATGAGTCACTGTGGTTAAACAAAAACAACATTCCACTGAAGCTGGTCAGGAACAGGGGAATTAGATTTGAACATGAGAGCCAAAAACTTTGAATGTCCTTCAGGAAGTCTGGAGACCATTTCTCAACACTACATTAAAAGCACAAGAAAGTTTTGCTATTTAGATTCAGAATATAAAGAATTAAATACTTTTTAACAAAACTTTTTCACAGTACTATATGTTGTGATTTAACATAATAATACAAGTTATTTTACAGTCACAAATTCTTGTTTCCATCTTCACCAAGGTGTATTCCATCCTCTGACTCCATTTCACAGTGTGATGCAATTAGTGTACACTGTTCAGACATGAATTCATGAAGCTAATACCTGAGGATCCCATGATAGAGCAGGTTGGGATTAACATACACACTTTTAAAAATTGATTATAGTAATAACATAAGCCATTCTTCCACATATTATTTCAGTGCAAGTGAATAAGCTAAATGCATTATTTATTTTCAAATTGCCTTTTTAATGAACATTTTATTTTTTAGTCTAATTAATTTTGCCATCATTTTACTTCTTTTACTTCATGATACTAATCAGATGTCTCATATGTAGAATTATAAATCATGTAATGAAGTGTAATTATATTACAGAGTTAGGAATTCTGTGTTCCTGTGTAATTCAGTACTTTCACCAGCAGAGGGCAGACATCACACACTCACCCATGAGGAAAAAAGAGTACCGCGTTTTCACTCTGTCCCTGTAATCCTCCTCCACTTAGACAGAAGAAGGAAAACTGTTGAATGAACAGAAAAAGTAGCACAACAACTACCTTTCCAGGCCTACTTGTCTTTGTGTGTATGCGTGTATCTGCATGCGTGCTGGTGTGTGTGTGTGTGTGTGTGTGTGTGTGTGTGTGTGTGTGTGTGTGTGCGCTGTGTGTGTGTGTGTGTGTGTGTGTGTGTGTGTGATGGCCTCCACTTTTCATTTTCTCCTTCAGCTATTTATTAAAATTTAAATCTTAATTGCTCCATTTAAAATTAATGGAAAAAAAGCTCTGCGTGATTAGTCTGCTGAAATATTAATTTTTCGATGTGTGAGTACAGAAGGCTCTCCATCCCAATTCACAAAGGAAGTGCGTCAGAATGAGAGAGAGAAGCGTGCGAGAAAGATAGAGGGAGAGAGAGAGATACCTGGTAGATAAAGATCATAGATCTGAAAGATATGAAAGGTTTACATGTATATAAAACAAAATGCAAAAAGATTGATACCGTCTCTGTTTAAGCTAGAGCCTGGAGCTGGGCCAGCCAGAGTGAAAGAGGATGTGAATTATCTTTAAAAGCCTATACTATACTTTTTTGTTTAATATTAAGCAGGAAAATGAATATTCACAGAGACGAATTAAACAGGGTTTTATGGGGGTGTAGGCTTGCTGATATAGAATGTAGTCCTTAAGGGTCTCTGTATGTCCACAGTTATTATGTAATTTATCTTGCCATAACTTCACCATCTTCCGTTTCATACACATAAGTCTACATCCAGGATAGATTGGTGTGATTTAAATTTAAGCCCTAGACATTTTACAGTGCAGTTTATAACAAACCACTAAAAATCCTACGGAACTGATTTACAATTCTTGATTTACAAACATATCAGATTTTCAGCCATATTCATTTACTATCATTTTATTTCTGCTACTGAAATCAGGAGGCTGAGAGTAATTATTGCTCCAAGGTAGCCATTTGTCCTACATTTACTAGTTTTAAAATGTTTTGGTACTTGTCAGATGTCTTTTTTAAAGAAAGCACCAGAACATTATAAAACAGAACCATTAGCAGATTCTCACTAGGCTGCCTCAGCTGATCTAGCAGTTGACCATGACAGCCTTCACTTCTTGAAAATCACTTTGTTCTTTGTCAGTTACTCTTTCATGTGGCTCCCCCTTGTGGTTGATTGGCCAACATTTTTCTGACCAGTGTAATTCTGTTCTCTAGAACAGGTGGAGGAAAAGCAAAGATGATCTGCAAAACTTTTGGAAAGTCTCCCAGTCTGTCCACAAGGTTTTTTACTGGATATGCTGTAAGCGATACACATGTTGATGTTGATGCAAATCAGTAAAACTCTAATAACATGTTGCTTGTAACAAACAAAAGTTTGTACAACTGTTTTATCTATTCTTCTATCGTCAAACACAGATGTAGTACTGACATTTAATATAAATGGCAGAATTTTTAAAATTGATTTTAGTGTTAATTTTTTTTTTTTTTTGAACTGCAAAGTTTCAAAACTACAACCAACTTGTAATTTCACTATTGTAATACTAAAAATGCAATAATAACTAATAATAATAATAATAATAATAATAATAATAATAATAATAATAATAATAATAATGGCTGGTGGTTATTGAAAACAGGTGGAACATAAATCCTTTTACACATGCTGAAAAGAGACACACTTAAAAAACAGAAATAGCGATTATTTGGAGAATTAGGGGTTCTAAAGAGGAACTCAAGCTTTTAACATTTTTGGCCCTCCAATAATTTATACAATAAACAGGAGCCTAAGTAACTTCCTTAATAATTTAAACGTAAGCTAATGTTGATTTATTCAGGAGGGCTTTCAGGAGCCCAGGCAAGCCACGGACCTGAAATGTGTATTAAAGTAGGACAGAAGCAGCCGGCGCCGTAATAACATTTGGATAATTTTATTATGGCTCACGGCTCAGTTCATTTCCTCCTCCACTCACTGCATGAAATTGTTTGATTCTCAGAGTGCCTTGAGTGAGCCGAGAAGGTGGCATACACACACATGCATACACAAATGCACACTTGCTGAAGACACACACTTTCACGTTCACACACGCACATGCCATGTAAATTCAGCCTACTCTCCCACTTTGGAGAAATTTTTTTTTTACACCTGCCAAAAACACACATAACTAGTAAGGTGACAGTATCTCACAGACACACAAACACAAACAAGCACACACAGCTACACGCACAGGGAGAAATGATATGAGTCTCATTACTCAAGTTATTTTAAATCTGCTCAGAAGTGGTAACACTTAGACCTGACAGAGGTTATGACCTCAGTCATTCCTAAGCACTTCTGTCGGGGGGAGAGAAGCAACAGTGGGGGGAAGGGGGGGTGTAATGGTCATGTAATGTAAAATAATGTAATTGCGCGCGCGCGTGTGTGTGCGTGTGGTGCGTCTTGCGAGCGTGTGCGCCTTGGGGTATTAATGTGGTAAAAACTTCAACATTAGACGAATCAACTAAACAGATCCAATTATATAAAAGTGTCTTTCTATTGCCATTCTGTATCCTTCTTTGGCTACAGAAATTAATGTTAAAACTAGGATAAGTAAAAGACAGTTGTTTATAGGTTGATCAAACTTGATCAATAGTACACAATTTAGCAGTCTGCGCATATGACAAATAAAATGCCAAAGGTTGCAGTCTGTATAAAACCCCGCTTTCTTATTCGCTCCCCCGGCGCACGCGCGCGCGTTCACACACACACACACACACACGCACACACACACACACACAGTCCATCCATTTGCAGGAAGCGCCGCGGGCGCCGTTCCATCAAAACTAATCATAACGATTCAGATCTGGCTCCCCGGCAGCGCGCTGCGAGACGCGGAAAGAAGCGCCACTGTTTTACCACCCCGACATCAAATCAAAGCTATTTTTCTCTTTTACATTCCTCCTTCAAAAACAAAGAAAGGAAGAAGAAGAAGAAGATAATTCGCCCCGATTCTACAGGATTGCCACTGGCTCGTTTTCTTGTGATCAGTTAATTCTACAGATTGGCGGGGGCGCGTCAGCTCGCTGAATCCGCCTCTGTGCCCAGAGGCAACGCCGAGCCCCGGAGCTGATCACTGAATTCTGCTTCATCTACCTTCCGCATCCTCTCCAGCCTGCTTCTGCTTCTTCCACTTCTTCCTCCTCTTCTTCTTCTTTTCGATCCGCTTCATCCACCTTCATCCATCTCTTCGTCTCCCAGCGCCGCCGCCGCCGCAGCATCAGCACCAGCAGGAGTAACAAACGGAGGAGAGGAAAGAGAGGTGGCGCATCGCTGGATGTCCCATGTTCCAGGTGAGGGGCGCCAGATTTGGGTGTGTGTGTGTGTGTGTGTGTGTCTGTGTGTGTGTGTGTGCGTCTGTGTCTGTGTGTCTGTGTGTTTTCTCTCCCACCAAGAAGAGGCAGTGGTTTAGGACTCTAGAGCGCTGCTACGTTTACGCATGTGCCAAAAATATTCACCCGGTCTTGCTCTAGTTTATTACGGTGTTGTTTAACTATGCAATCATTAAATTCTCTGTTTGCCAAGAACAAACTGTTTCCAAACACAGCCTCTGGTATAATATTTCCATTATATCGTAAACAAAAGCTTTTATTCCATAGGTAGTCTCATTCATAGTTTTCCCCATTAAAGAGCAAGAACTGAGGCATGGTCACTGCAGCAGTCCGTAAGGCAGCTGTACGGGGAAAGAACCTGAGGCGCTGTGAGCGTCACAGCGGAATTTACGCCGCTAAAATAAATCATTTCTGTGTAGCTAATGATCAGGTTTTATTCTTTGTTCATGCTCTTAACGTCTGAAATTCAGCTCACAGCATTATAGTAACCTAGAGATCTGATGAGCAATAATTCCTGCCTTATTATTACTTCATAATTTATTATTTGTGTAAGTTGTGTATGTGTTTCTGATTAATATTTATGTAATGTTGTTAGTGCAATGTATTCATTTAATTCATTTTTTGTTGTTTTTCTTTCATTCATTGAAATGTGTACTTACAAAAATGTGTGCTTACCAAAGTGGACAGTAGGTCACCACTAGTCCAAGAATACAGGAAATTTCTTGCCTTTTGAATTGCAGAGCAAAAGAAGTATTGACAAGCTCTCCAGTCTTGCTAAAGGCCAAATGCCTATTCTTACTAACTATTCTTAGCAAAGGTGTACCTTTGGGTTGATCATTCGGGAATGATTGAGGTTTTTTTGTATACTCCACTGCAAAATTAAAATGCACTCTGTGTTACAGGGTCAAACCAGTGCTGTATTATCGTGAGGCATCAGCTCTTTCTTTCAAATGGCAGAAAAAGCTGTTTGCATTCAATACTGTATTGTAAAAGTAATTCTTCTCTAGTAAATTGTCAGTGATTTGGCAAAGGTTTACGGTTCATGTGTAGCATGCAGGACTGAGTGTGTGTGTGTGTGTGTGTGTGTTCTACTGCCCCAGTAGTTCAAGTGAGTCACATGTGTCATCGTCTTTTGGCACTGGGGCTCGTAATCTTTGCCAGCTGACAGAGCGCAGGACCATCAGAAAAGCACGACATTCACCAGAGGCCTGCTTTTCAGACTAAAGGAAGAATTCGGAAGATGTTCTCAGTGTAGGTCAATTTAGATTTTTTTTGAGGTTCTTTAGTCATCTGTTTTCCGTCATACTGTCATGTGTGACACTCACGTTGCAGTAGAAGTGTTAGTCATAGCTGCTGCCATGTGGGCAAAGGGGCAGTGACTTGTCTAAGCTGGTATACTGGGTCAGTGGCTGTGATGAACAAGGGTGGCAGAGAGGAAACTAAAGCTCACTTTCGCTCTATTCTCCAGGTCACTGCACAACACAGCTTCACTAAGAATTCCAAGAGCTGATCTGTTTACTGCTTGATGTGTCCTTGTTGATGATAGGGTGTGTGTGTGTTTGTGAGTGTGATGATGTACGTGTGTTTGTGAATGTAGCCTGTGGGTGATTGTTTGATGTGTTATTAATATTATATTATATGCTCATTAAAGGAAAGAGTGACAGATTGTGCTTTACCTGAGGAGATTGTATCAGTCTGTATCCTGTTTCAAAGTGTGTGTAGTGTGCGTTTGTGTGTGTTTATGTGCCTGTTAGATGCCGATGCAGAATTGTGTTTAGTAGGCCAAATACTATCTACATTTTTCTTTTTGTAAGGGTGCTATATTTAAATGCTTACCTTCAAAAATCACAAATCACACACACACACACACACACACAGTGTGTGTTTGTCAGAGCTGCCTACTCTTCCATTTACACACAACAGGGTTGTTAAAGTGCTTCCCACAGTCTGGGCTTAGATGCTGACTTTTCTGACTCACGCTTCTAGAATATTCAACATGTTAATGCGCACTTGGAAACATCTCGAACACAGGTTACTAATCTCTCTCTCTTACCCACACACTCTCACACACACACACACCAGCACTCATGCATATGCATTCATATGAATATGTATAAGATTAAGTTTTAGAAAGCGCAAGATGTCAAAAGTGCCTCTGCTTGTTTTATCCACACCTTTCTCTCATGTGGCTTAAAAGTGTGACATTCACAGTTATGGAAGCTCACGTGCAGGAGAAGTGAACTCTCTAGTCTTTGTGAATTCATAGGGTGCTGTTGCTGAGTGGAACTGCAGAGATTCGGGAAAGTCTGGGAAAGTCTCTGATTATAGCTCAAAAGTCAATAATAAAGTGGTGGATCATGAGTTATCGTGGACACTACCCGTCCCACAGGCAAGTAGACTTACAGTAACATCATTTAGTAGCATACACAAGAATATAAATCATTCCTCTTTAAAACGTACCTTTCAAGCCCAAACGGAGGTCTGCATTAGGTTCTACTTGTCTTACTTATGCATGTCCTCTGCGGTCTCTGTCAATTCTCTATCTCTGTCTTGCACACACACACACACACACACTCACACACTCAAGCATTACCGTTTCGTGACAGCCCAGGGGCTCTGGCAGTGGCTGCAGGTCTATCACACCTTGGTGTTCATTTCCGCAACGCTCTGCGCCGAGCCTCGGGGGTGTGAGAGGCGATTTGTGACGCTGCGCTCGCTCGTTCTCCCCCCCCTTTTTTTTAAGTGCTTCTTCTGAACTTCTCTATCACTGCAGATTAGTCAGGGAACACATTACCTGCCTGCACATAAAAAAAGCCTCCTCCAATCCAGTGCAGCCATGTAACGAGTCTGATGTGCCTTTTGAAGAGCGGGCATGTTATTTTCCCCGCTGCCCGCGGGCCACACTGCCATGCAAATGATTACGAAATTAAATTTAAAACTATACATGCATTCTGCCTCTCTCCCTTATCACCATCTGCACAAAGCGCATACAAATCAGGCCCAGATCAGGGTCCCCGGCACAGGACTCCACTTTAAAGCTCGGCTAATTGCTAATTGGGTATCTAGGTGTGAAATGGGCTCCACTAACGAGAATTTAAAACGTGAAGGAGAGGAGGATTTTTTTTTCTCTCATCCCTTGCTCACTCTCTACCCTCTCCCTCTCACTCTCTCTCTCTCTTCTACTTCCTTTGAGAGATGTCATAGCTGTTTCTGGTGACATGCCTGCAGGGAGAAACGACAGAACAAGACAAAAGAAAAGAGGCTTCTCGATTTAAAATGGAAGCTCATCCATACAGGAGGATCTGTGTGTTACAGAGCAGCCAAATGAGATCTACTGCTAGCGCTGCAGTTAAAGTGCTGCAGGTGAGAGACATAGAGGGAGAGAGAGAAAGAGAGTAAAACGGCGCACCCACAGGAAGCAACATATACCAATCTGCCTATACATAGTTGCATTTAGGGCATATATTTCGCTAGCAAAATGAGTGATGGTGCAAGACTTTTGCACAGTACTGCAGTATATATATACAAAACATTGTAAAAGATACATTATATGTCATATTATATAATAGTATAAGTATATGCACATATTGCATGCACATATCTACATATTGCACCAGAGTTTGCAGAATAAAGGAGGAAAGCCTGCAGAGAAAAAAAAAACATTTTGTTTTACTTTTTACTTTTTGAAAATTATGTGTAGCTTTGAATCTTCTATTGAAACAAATAATGAGTTTACTAAGTAGTTAAATCCCTAAAATAATGTTGTCTTGAAAGTTTTGCGGTGCGTAGTTTGTTAGCTCCCCCTAGCTCATGCATTATGGATAAGATCTGGTACTGCTGTTAACTTTTTTAGATTATCTCAACACATCAGAGACACTGACAGACTAGTGGTGTAGAGGCGAGTATTGCACTGGTACGTGTGCCTCTTGCGTTCTACCATTATCCTTATTTTTTACACACAAAATTGTAACTGATCCTGGGATCCTGGAGTGTGTTTCCTGATGGGCTATAGCAAGTCTTTTCAAACTGTAGTTGTCTCTTTGCAGGCTTTTGGGCTTTTTGGCCATAACTAAAATGAATCAAATGAAGTCATGTGTCTGTCCTCAAACTCTACTGGCACCAGGTCCCTATAAGATCTAGTTGAACATGTTTGAGTTATAGCCATCTGCACACTAGTAAAGTGTATGTACAATGTGGATGTTCATATAAAGTATCATATAAAGAACTATAATCTGATAATCTGGTAGGAATTTAATGACTGTAAACCATAGGCCTGAGATCAGTATCTTTTCTTATTGACAGGCCTGAAGTTCATAACTTATATACTACACTTTTTGTGTTCCAGCAAGTGGGTGTGTGTGTGTGTGTATGTGTGTGTGTGTGTGTCTGTGTTTGTGGCTCAAATATAGCAGTTCACTGTAGTCTGTTTCCTTTAGTATGTGTGGGTGTGTGTATGTGTCCGTGTGTGGGTGTATGTGCACATTTGTAGGATTTGGATGGTAAGGGGGAAGAGAAAGGGGGGTTAGAATAGAAATATTCATTCTCTTCTCTCTACTTGCCCAAAAAAGAGAAGGTCCACTATAGATATTACCAGTCAGTTTCCTCACTTTTGTCACAATGTACTTAAGTGTGTGTGTGTGTGTGTGTGTGTGTGTGTATGTGTGTGTGTGCACCCTTGTAGTGGTGATGGGGGAAAGAGAAAGGGGGGTGTTAGATGTAATTTTTGGGAAATATTCACTCCCTCTTCTCTGCACCTTTAAGAGCGGCGCGCCTGAGCTCGTAGCTGAAGGTCACTAAAACACACACACACACACACCAAAAAAAAAAAGCTCTCAGCGCTGCGGTCCAATATAGCGCATGCGCACTGCCCCGGGACTCATACACTCTCAGACTGCAATATGGCGAGAATGCCTGCCAGCAGCGGGGAGCAATGCTGTACCGAGGAGACCGAGCCGGTGTCCGGGGAGAGGGAGAGAGAAGGGGGCGAGGTGGAGGACGGAGAGATCCAGGAGATCCAGATCACCGGCGAAGAGTGTGAGGAAGAAGAAGCCGAGTTGGAGTGGGACGAAGGTGGGGAGCCCCAGAGCGGGCAAGCGGTCCTTATGCGCAATACGGACCGGCGCAGCAGCAGCAGCGGCAGCGGGTCGGAATCAGGGGACGCGCCGCACCTAAGCGCTCTGGACTCGGATCTCGAGGGAGAGATGCACCGCTCCCCCTCGGACCGCTCTCGGTTGAGCGAGAACACCCGCCTGGCCACCCGGTACGCGGTGCGGATTTTTAGGGAATACCTGAGCGAGAAGGCGCAAAGTACGGACTTCGAGAGCATGGACAAACACGCACTTTGCAAGGTGCTGCGCTCGTTCTACTCAGAGGCGCGCTCGAAAAGCGGACAGCTGTACAGCAAGTCGTCTCTGATCAGCATCCGGAGTTCGCTCAACCGCTACCTGAATGAACCGCCTTTTTGCCGCACGCTGGACCTCACCAAGGACCCGGAGTTGCGCAGCGCAAACCTGGCACTCGCCGCGGTCATCCGCAAGCTTGAGGAGCAAGGAGCCGGTCCCGTGGTGCAGAAGCAGGCGATTACGCGCGCCGACCTCAGGAGACTTTACACGTCGCCGGTGTTTTGCGCCAGCACCCCGTTCGGACTGCTCAACAAAGTGTGGTTCGAGACCTGCATGTACTTTTGCACGCGGGGTCGCGAGAACCAGCGCGAACTCGAGGAAGACTCGTTCGGGCTCGCCGTGGACGAAGACGGGAGAAAGTTTGTCTACTTTAAAGCGCTCGGACCCTATCACAAGTCGCGCTCCGCTGCCTGGGCAAATAAGAAACGCGCGGACGCGAACGCGGTTGACGACGACAACCTGCCGCGCATGTACGAAACCGGCACCGAGTTTTGCCCGTACGCCAGCTTCGTCAAGTATCTTTCCAAACGGAACACTTTGTGCAAAGCGTTTTTCCAGCGCCCGCGCGAACACTGCGGAGAGAGCGACGCGACCTGGTACGAGAACAAAGCCATCGGTAAAAACCTCCTGGGTACGAGGATGCAGATGCTGTCGCGCTCCGCCAAACTCTCCAAAACGTACACCAACCACTGCATTGGCGCTGTCTCCATAGCAACGCTCAACAGCATCGCGGGCATCGGGTCAAAGTTGGCGCCTCTGCACGTTTCCTCCCCGGAAACGGTCAACGGAAGCCAGCATCAGCAACATCAGCATCACTTCCAGCTCGTGCTTCCCCCTCACGTGCAGAACGTCACGGAAATCAAACCGCAGAAACTTTGCAAGCGCGCGCGAACTATTATTTATCCGGTTAACGTGCCCGGACCGGGACCTGGACCTGGACCTGGACCTAGACAGGGATCGGGAGCGGGGGCTTCCCCCAAAAGACTTTGCGTTCGTCCCGGTGAAGAGCAAGCCAACCCTTCTCCGGTTCGGACAGAGCACAAGCACAACGACGAGCCCTCGCTTGTGCTGTCAGCGCAGGTAATAACAATTTGCCATTTGCCAGAGTGCCGTTATCGGAGAGGGGGGAAAGCCCATTGGCTCTTAGGGTGATGCTAAGGGCTTGAATCAAAGACAAGTTGACTTAATTGCTAAAAATTTTAAGAGGTTTTATCTCTTATCAAAAAGGTTTCGACAGTTCAAAAGTTCAGAAGTCCAGCTGCATTCATTTCAAGCTCACAACATCACCCTAAAACCATCTCCTGGATGATTGTGAAACTACGCAGACTTGGGGTGTTTTCACACTTGGTACCTTTCAGCCTTTTAAATGAACTCAGATTGATTCATTAGCATTTTTTGTCTATATCGGAACACTCTTAACAAAGGAGGTGTTCTCTCTCAGTTTGGCTTGGTTAAAGTCTACATTATGGTTCACTCAAATTATGCATCATAACACAAATTGCTCCTGGTTGTAATCAGCCAATTTGCCCTTTTTTCTTTTGTAAACTTGGATCACTCACTTTTTATCCTTTTATAAACAAGCACTTTTTTGGTTCAGTGTATAGTCTGACTTCTACCTTTTATACCCATGTGCCTGCTTGCTGTTTACTGTTAATCCTAAAGTAAGGTTGATTTACAATGTACATATTACGTATAAATAAAGTATGTTAAAGGGTTTTAAAGGTTTTTATTTAATGAATCAAATTAGATGAATTGTATTAATCAACCGTACAAAAGATAACAGCCCAAAGTAGTGTAGTGGTAGAATCCCTGACAAAACAAGACAAATATTTTAAGACAAAATATAAGTTCTCCAGTGTCTGACAGCTCCTTTAATCAAATAGCATGTGCACAGAAATATAGCAGCAGTTATCTTGCTCCAGATTAAAGATATCCATAATCCAAAGGTCTTTGAATGCCTGAAGAACTATAGTGTGAACAGAAAAAGAACCGAGGCCCAATATGAGCTGAAGTGGGCCAGAAATAAAACTTAGTCCCCCTTGAAATGAACTTCCAATGTGAACACAAAAAGAAATCCCTTTATGTTGGTCCACTTTTTTGATCACTTCTAGAGTTCTGACGGACTATATTTGAAAACACTTAAGTTTCTATAAAGAGGACTATATGTGAAAAGACTAAGTAACACATCTTGTCTTCTTTCATAGAAACAGCCTTTTGCTAGTGATCTCTCTCCATCATTATCCAGATATGTAAATGTATTCCTCATAAATCCACTTACCACACTCTATTAAATAAAATGAACCTGTCACAGTCTCATTTTTGACTCATCTTTATGCATCATTTAATATTTGTCTGCAGGTGTCTGACAAATATTTAAAATCTTCATTTAGCAGGGGATTATGTGGGCCTTTTATTGTGTGCCTGTACAGTGTACCATTTCGTTTCCAGAAGCGTTACGGATAAACATTGTGAGCTCGAAATGAAGGCACATGGACTTTTTTTAAGTTTCTAGACAATGTTTCACCTCTCAATCAAAAGGTTTCTTCAGTTCTAAAGAAGTTCAGTTGCCTTCCATGCAAGATCTCAAGATTACAGTGTTCTTTTTCAAGATTACCTTGTCATTGTGGATAAAGATGCCCTTGTGTTTCACAAAGAATATGGACAGTGGGGCCTCAATTTGTATTAGGGTTAGTCCTGAATTTGAACCCTTATTTGCATATTTCATACTTTAGATAGGTAACTGAAATGTTCAGGTGTGAAGTAGAGGAACATGCTGGATGTGTGTGTCTCTTATAATGTAATGTAATCTGGCAATCTCCTGCCATGAGGCGGCCCTGTGGAGTCGGGACAGGAGCATTCATCATACTGGGAGGAGACTGTGCTGAGGCTGCACCTGCTAAACCAGACAAAATGGGCCACTTTGAAAAGGGCCTGGAAGATCACTCATCTACACACTTAATCTCCTTCTTTCTCACACACACCTGCACATGTGCCGTGATTACAAATATTTGCACTATGCCGAATTTAAACAATGCAACTTCTCAGGTTTTAAGTCATAATCACCACTTCAGTAGTGAAGCCGAGTCTTTGTCGCCTGCATCTAAAAAAACAGTTTTGTCTGACCAATGGGAGTCAGGCTTGTATCCCAGCTGTGTCATTTCATGTCATATTGGGCTTCCAAGGGTAAGCTATGGACCTCAGTTGGGGTAAAGGTCATCAGAGTTCCTGTTTTCCATTTTGATGTGTAATTGACTAGCAAATCAGTCACATTGATAGCATTTAATTCTGAAAATGTCCTTGTTGATGTCAGTGATCAACTTTGCTGCATGGTAGATGGCAAAAAGTTCCATGTGCTTTTTTGAAAGTGGGTGGAAACTTTTTGTAACTACAAACAAAGAGACCTACCACACTGATGATAAATGGGTTGCCTTTTTGAGTTAGAAGCTTTTTGCACCCGTATTCACACACTTTTGTAAAAATACTATTAAAAAGGGATTGGAAAGCAGAGCAGAGCAGATGGATTTGTGGTATTGTTGGACAGTAAAAAGGAGAACTCAGAGAACGTTCAATTTCATGGTTGAACTGTGCATGAGAATGCTGAATCTACCTCGCACCCACAGTATCAAGGAAGAAGAGAGGTAAAGATGAGGGATGTCACAGAGTTTAAGGATCAGTTTTCCTCACAAACCTGACTTTTCACTCCCCTTAGCATAGTCAGATATCCAGATTAAACAATTAATAAATACGGGGCATTTTAAATAAGCTGGGATTTAAAAAAAGAAGTGTATGCACATGGTTCAGTGTGGAGGATGTCATTTAAAGCATCTCAAATCAGAACAGCTCCCACCAGAACCTTCATGCAGTGTTCCCCTCAGCGCAACCTCGTTTGCAGCTTGCAAATCAGCGCTGTACCGCAGCAGCCTCACTTCATGCTCTTCTAGCACACAACTTGCACAATTACAGAAGGGTTAATGCTTCATTTTTTCAGGTCAGTATATAAGCAGCCTGTAAGCACAGCCTTCATTCTCTCTGCGTTCATCCTCCAAGACAGTCCGACTCAGATAAGATTACTATGCTCACGGCTAAATGGGCACGGATACGCACCCGCGCTAACAACACTTACAGTGTGTTTTGTTTTTTTCTTGTTTTTGTTTATTTTTGATCTTTAAAAGAGCGCGTTTGCCCATGGCTGTTGCATCGTGCGTGGGTAAATGCTGACCACTGATATTCAGCTCACAGTTTTTTTTTCAGGGCACAAGCAGATCTGATCTTAGAGAAACTGCTGCAGCCTTATTGATGCTAATGAGAACAATTATTGCACAACCACAATAACAGCTGCAGTTACTTGCTGACAGCTGAAATTATTTTTCCTTAGTGAGATTACTCCCCAAGTGTTGAAATTAGCGCTGGTGCTACTACCAGATTATAAACATGAGACAAATAATATCATAGACCATCGGCTGAGTTTGTGGATATTTGTGTTTTTCGGGGTAATATTTTCACCTCTCATTTATAACTGCCATGGCCTAAATTCAGCACTGTCCTCTCGTCACATGGTCGTATGAGCCATTAAGGGGACTGGACATTCTCTGCAGTCCCACAGGGACACGTTCACTGCCCCCGGGGTCTGTCTGTCCAACTGTTTCTCTCTCTGCTTCTCTCTCTCTCCTTCTCTCCCTCTCCCATCCTGTCACATAGCAATGCACTCACAAGCTCAGTCTTACACATGCACGTCCAAGAAGGTGTGTGTCTTCTCCACTCACCTCTCAGACCATGTTTTACCAGTCTGCACTCAGGAACTCAGTAACAGTGTCCTGGTCAGGTTTGTCTGTCCATGTAGATGTACTTGGTAAAATAAGAGAAGCAAAAGGAAATCTAGATAATATTCATACTGTGATGATTTATACACACATACATATTGATATTTAACAAGCAAAAATAATTTTACTTTTCATGCATATGTTGTACTGATGATGATGATGATGATGATGATGATGATGATGATGATGATGATGATGATGACGACGATGATGATGATGTGTGTGTGTGTGTGTGTGTATGTGTGTCTCAGGAGCATCGCAGCAGTGTTGCAATGTCGTCTCGGCCGCTGTTGGCACGGTCGCCAGCCTCCCCACTGGGCACAGCTGGCATTCCCACCCCAGCCCAGCTAACCAAGGCCAATGCGCCAGTCCACATCGATGTGGGTGGACACATGTATACCAGCAGCCTTGCCACACTCACCAAATACCCAGAATCAAGGTAAAAAAACACACACACACATACTATTCATATAGAATATCTAGATGCTAATAAGATCCAGGCTGGAGAACTATGTTTTCCCATTTTGAGGGTGGAAATTTTTGCTTCTGTATAACAGAACTGCATGTTGAATTTTTCAGATTTGTTTCATGAGCCAGGCTGTCAGTGCTCTTTGTTCTTGCATTCCATCTTTGACACCCCTCTTTACCTTTATCACTCGTGAGCTTTTTGACTTGCTTTTCTAAAACTGACATCACGCTAGCCAGGATTTTGTATGTGTGCTTCACGTATGAGTCGTTTGTCCTTTATATTGCTCACATATCTGAGTGTGTTCACCCCTTGTGTGTGTACTCATGTGTCGGTTTTGTCTTGTCTGTGCTCATTAGCTCGCTGACCGGTACGTTTCTGCAGTGCCAGGGAGCATTAATGTCTTGTGGCTGCTGACTGAGTCAAACATCAGAGGGGAGGCAGAGAGCAGCCTGCAGCACTGAGTCTGGCCAGCACAGCGTCTCAATGCCACTCACCCAATCTGCCTCTCATAGAACCTCGCCATTTCTCACAGAGTCTCATATATTCTTAAATGGCATCATAGTCTGGTTTCTTATTCATCTTTTCTTGACTCCTCTTATTAGGGATCGCCACAGCGAATCACAACTATCTATCAAGTCTAACTTTCCATAAATTGTCCTGTAGCTAATTACTATATTAAAGCAGACAATTGTGAGTGCTCTCATCCATTCAGTGTTATATATTCTTAAATTTACATTTACTTGTCTGTAGCGACTTTCATTCCCTAATTTTACAGACAGTCTCCCTGGAGCAACTTGGGGTTAAGGGTCTTGCTCCAGAGGCGAGTGTTCTGACCACCCCAAATTGTGTCATAGCCTCTTCTTCTTATTGTTATATTCTTGGCAGCTCCATGAAAACGATTCATTATAGTATTAAGTGTGATACTGTCTCAGTGTCTCACAAAGCTTTCTAGGTAGTAACTTAACGATTTTTTTCAGTAGCTTATCGGTAGCAGTTAATAGCATAACAGTTCGCCCTGTGATCGGAAGGTCGCCGGTCAGAATCCAAGGTATCACTGACGTACTCATGAGCAAGGTACCGTCCCCAAGCACCGTGCCCCGGGTGCTGCCCTTGTTAGCTGCCCACTGCTCCTTCATGGGTGGGTCAAATGCAAAGGTCACATTTTGTTGTGGTGCACTGTGTGCTGTGCTGTGGTGTGTTCATAATGACAAATAATCACTCACTTTTCACTAGCAAAATAGTAACTATATAGTGCTACAAAAAATGCTACATCATTAGAAATAACAGGTTTTTTTCACTCTTTATAATGACAGGTGTTTTCATCTATCAGGTGTTTCTGATTGGCATTCAGTTTACAACACACTCATTAGAAAAAATAGCCCAGCTTTAACAGGTGAGCATTTACAAACCTAGTCAGTGAACAATGAGGACAAACAATAAACAAAACAAACCCAGAACAAAATAATTGTTCATTATTCATAACTGAGATAAAATTAATCATGATACTGATTTAAGGTCATATCGTCTAACCCTACTGCAGATTTACACTTTAAGCTAAGCTGAAAGAGTGTGATAAAATCTCTGGCTTCTTACTCAAACTGTACCTAAGCACGTCAAAGGCATTCAGCTCTACAATGTAAGCCACAAATCCCCTTTCCCATAAAGCATATAATCCTGTCTTACCCATAATACGTCTTTCTATCTTTTTCACAAAAACCTGTGCTCCGCCTGCATGCTTACTTTTGAGCTGGGTGTGGTCTAAAAGGGTGTGGTGAAAGGTGATGAGCGACACACGCAGCTGCGTCCTGTTTCACCCCCCGGCCACATCCCACACATCACGGTTCTGACGACGGCATCATCGTAGGGCGCGCGCCCGACTCTGACATCTGCATCAGCAGACATGGCTCTGGCTGCTGCCTGCAGTCATGCCCGCTCTGATGCTGATGTCTGATAATGATGCTCTCCCACAGGCTTCAGGGCTCCGGAGCATCTGCGGTGAATGAGGACCACTGTCAAAAGGGCCTGCTGTTAAAAGACCTCCACAATACACACACACTGACTGTGCATAGCAACACAGATACACACACTCGCATGATGGGTTGCAGAGTAGCTCCCTCATGTGGCACATTCATACTTCTGAGAAGAAAAAAATGATTTAGCACATGTTCAATGCATATGCATAAAAGACATAATGCACCCACACTCTCTCTTTCTGGCTTGATTCTTTTAGAATCGGTCGTTTGTTTGATGGCACAGAGCCCATCGTTCTGGACTCTCTGAAGCAGCATTATTTCATCGACCGGGATGGTCACATGTTCCGCTATATCCTCAACTTCCTCCGGACCTCCAAATTGCTCATCCCAGATGATTTTAAGGTGAGTTTGACATCTGACCTATGTCCCACACTTGGATTTACATCTGTAGTTTAGATAACACTGGACAGCGGAATCATTACCCAAATATAGTGATCTATAGTGATTGATAGCATACCAGTTAGGGAGTTGGCCGCATGATCAGAAGACCACCGCTTTGAATCCCGGACTAGTAAAGATACCACTTAAGGAATTATGAGCAAGGTACAGTCCCCAAGCACTGCTCACTGGGCGCTGACAAAAACTAGTTGTCCACTGCACCTTCACGGGGTGAGTCAAATGCAGTCGAATTTCTTTAGATCCTCTTTATTGGATCAAGTGAACAGTAAGTACTAGTTCAACAGTGGCTGTATTTGTCCAAGACCGGACTTGAGTTTGATTGCACATAACCGTCCCACATTGGTATGTCTACATTTCTTATTTGGATTTATTAAGAGACACCAGAGCAAGCAGCCTTTCTTCTCTTCCTATTTCTATACATTTTACTAGCAATCCTTTATGATTCTTTTGCTTCTGTGTTACTTTTCTGCCCAAACCATTATAGGTGACATCTTACGTTTTAAGTCATTTAAATGCACCACATTTCAGTTTGAAACTAACTTAGATTACCATATCTTGGGTAAGGTTTCTTTGTCCATTCACAAGTACATAGTTTTATTCAAATTGTACCCAGATTTGGATGTATCTGTCAGTGTGAAATCAGCCTCACATTGAACACAAAACACTACAACACACTTAAATCTACTTGTAGGATAGGGTAGTTCATGTCAGGGAGGATATTTTGAGCTACTTCAGATTTTACAAACAACTTTAAAATTGAAAGACACCTGTGTCTGATTAAAGCAGAAGTCATCTAATCCTATTCAGTCTTATACAGAGTCCAGTTTGCTTTTCAATTTGCTTTGACTTATTTGTTTCTTAGATTAAAAGACTGAAATATTCAGATTAGCCCTGCGGTGTGTTGGCGCCTGCGCAGGGTTGGTCCCCGCCTTGCACCCCTAGTTCCCCGGATAGGCTCTGGTCCCTCCCTGCTTCCCCAGCAGTTCAGATAATGAATGAATGAATGAAATATTCAGATTAACACAGCTGACAACTGTGTGATAATAAATAAAGATGTTCAATCAACACATAGCAAGAACTCACAACTTTATTAAAACCAAGATCCTTCCTATTGAAAAGTAGTTTCTGTTCCTGAAAGGCATCAGTCAGAATCATACTGGGTTGTTTGTTTTATGCGCACATCTGTGTGTGTGTGTGTGTGTATACAGGACTACTCTCTACTGTACGAGGAGGCTCGCTATTTCCAGCTGCAGCCACTGCAGGCAGAGCTGGAGCGCTGGCGCTCAGAGAGAGACTCAGGCTGTGTGTCGCGTCTGTGTGAGTGTGTGGTGGTTCGTGTGGCTCCCGAGCTGGGCGAGAGGATCACCCTGAGCGGGGACAAGGCCCTCATCGAGGACATCTTCCCTGAGATTGGAGACGTCATGTGTAACTCAGTCAATGCTGGATGGAACCACGACTCCACCCACGTCATCCGCTTTCCACTGAACGGTTACTGCCATCTCAACTCCGTTCAGGTAGGACACATGACATGTAAGATCAAAAATAAACACACTGTTTAGGGCTGTTTCCACAGGAAATCCCCCATAGCAAAATACAGCAGTTGGGACCATTGATCCAGTACCATATAAAGTCACAATTTACCGAAAAAGGTGGTTAACAAAATTGTATTAAACACAAGTATAGATTTTGTGTGTTTGATAAAGAGCAAATCCTAAATCCAAAACATTTCTAATTCCACTGTGTAGTGCAAAAAATAATTTACCATACTCAGAGGTGGGCAAAGTAGCTAACTTCATTACTTAAGTGAAAGTACAGATACCAGTAGTCAAATGTTATTCCAATACAAGTGAAAGTCGTACAGGCAACTTTTTACTTAAGTTAAAGTACTGAAGCACTTGTTTTGAAAAATACTTAAGTATTAAAAGTACATCTTCTTTCACCGCATTGTTGCATTATTGCCACAACACTTACAAAACCTAATGCCTCTGACTAGCTTGTAGAACCTGTAGAATAAGGAACTGGTAGAATGTTACAGAATGAAACACAACCCCAACTGACAAAGAAAACCATTCATTAGTTTATTTTGTAATTAATTGACAAAATAAAGACTACAGAAAGACTACACACCCCCACAAAACAGCATGGTAGTGTTCTGACACAGCTCTGGCAGTGTGCGCACACATATATGTGTATGTTAATCAGGAGTGCAGTGCAGTAGCTGCAACAGTGTTTTAATTAAGACAGAAAACAGCAGAACTGTCTGAACTTGGTTTTATACTTCCAGTCTACAGAGGTGATGTAACCCTACTGATTACTGATAGACTGTCACCTGCCAAACAACCAATCATGTTTAAGGGGGAATAACATCCACTTTATCCACAGAATAACGAGAAGCTTGATAGAAATTTAGCGAAGTAAAAAGTATAGTATATGTCTTTAAAATGTAGTGAAGTGAAAGTCATAAGTTTCCAAATAAAATACTATTCAAGTGAAGTACAGATACTCAAAAACTCTACTTAAGGACAGTACTCAAGTAAATGTACTTAGTTACTGTCAACCTCTGACCATACTTCATTCCTTTACTGACTTAGTTACTGTCAACCTCTGACCATACTTCATTCCTTTACTTCAACTTAAAACAATAAGTTATTCAATGTCAACTAAAATTTATGAGTTACTACAGCTCTATTTACTTGG
Organism: Distichodus sexfasciatus; assembly: GCA_032718565.1. Lineage (NCBI taxonomy): Eukaryota > Metazoa > Chordata > Actinopteri > Characiformes > Distichodontidae > Distichodus > Distichodus sexfasciatus. The sequence goes on from JAVGVS010000071.1 coordinate 592,808, forward strand.
GAACTTAATGTGTTAACATTTACGAAATTGAATTAGCGATACATTGTAGTTCTTTACAGTAATATACAACATCTTACGGGAAGTTCTGATATAACTTTTATGTAGAACTAAACTGGAATTTCTTAGAGAGAGCAATACAAATCTAAAACTAGACCTAAAATAAAGAGTTGCAATCATTAGTATATATACAGTATGTCTTATCTTGATTTTACTCATACAAGTTATTAACTTTAACCAGATGGGTTTTTTGACAGTTTCCGTGGTGTATTAACACATTCACTCTTAAATGCTTTGCATATTTTAATTTCTGTGAATCACCTTAGAAACCTAAGCTGTAACAATGCATGTGCATTGTGGCTGTTAAGCTTACTGACTGTGGACTCCTGCTGTCACACTAATGGAATATGTAGACGCAACCAAAGACAGTGAGAGACGTTGCCGGATAGGCTGAGGTAGACATAGGATGTTAGAAGGTATATACAAAAGAATTGTGAGGTGAGAAAGCTAAAGACAGAAGAGAGTATTAGGGAAAGGAAGATAGACGGAGTGAGGTTATGAGCTGGAGGAGAGACAGAAGAAAGAGAAGGAGAGTGAGTGAGAGAGAGAGTGAGGAGAGAGGAACAGAGGCAGCCTGAGGGCACACTAATGGAATGCGATCTCACTGGCCTGTGCAAGGAATATCAGGAGGAGTGAGAAATGAGTGTGTGTATGTGTGTGCTTGCAAGAAAGGAGAGTATCTGGATTTATTAGGTCAGCTGAGTCTTCTCAGTCGCATTACATTACTTTGTCCGTGCAAGTGTATCTTATGTGCATTTATGTTTTAGGTTTATGTTATTGATAGTGGTAATGTAATAAGTAACACAGATTAAATTGTGTATGTGTGTGTGTGTGTGTGTGTGTTTGTGTGTTTGTTTGTGTTTGTGTGTGTGAGGTTCTGGAGAGACTCCAGCAGAGGGGTTTCGAGATTGCTGGCTCATGCGGAGGAGGCGTGGACTCGTCTCAGTTCAGCGAGTACGTTCTACGGCGGGAGGTCAAGCGAGGTCAGCGAGGGGTCACAACCTCCGTCATCCGGATCAAACAGGAGCCACTGGACTAGAAACCAGACGTGTGCTGACACACCACCGCTGAAAAAAATCTTTTGTAATGGGAGATGTATGAAAGAGCTGTTTTCATTAGCTCTTGATGTACATACAGTGGATATATAGCAAAATACAACATTTCAAAATTACATATATTAGGTACAAAAAAATGCATTTTGGATGGCCAAAATGCACAATATTTCATTAATCAGATCAGACTATTAAGGCAAGACAAAGGTTTGTTTTAAAACTCTTTGACTTGTGTTTGCTGGATTCATCTTCACATCAAAGACAGAAACTTCAGGACAGATGTGCTATATCCCATTAATTAGATGTGTCAAACTCAGGTCATGGAGGGTCCTGCTTTCTCTTCTAATAGACTAAAGGCAGCTCATAAAGGCCATGCTAATTATTGCAATTGAAACTGTTTTGGTACATGAGGTAAGATGCTAAACTTTGCGGTTCGGTGGCCCTCCACAACTGGAGTCTGACAGCACTGCTGTAAACAGTCATAAATCACAGGATATGTCATGTAAACAGCTTCATCAGATGTACTGATGACAAGATATAAACATGATACTGTTCATTCATAAAATTGATTACATAAAGAATCAGGACACACAATAAATGAGGTAAATAACAATTTACACAAACCGCAAATATAAATCCATGCGTACAAACATAAAATCACAGCCATGTTCTCTGGGAGATATATCCAGGCTAAACAATATAGATTAAATATCAAGGAGGTTTTTGTTGTGCATATTGTCATTTTTGTCTTTTTTCAGAAATGAAAAAAATAAACATTGTATTGATTGTACACACCAATTATTTAACTGACTTCTCTGAGATCTGAGAATGTGTGATCTCTTTTTATCCCTGCCAACCCCACCAACCACACACACCCACACCGCTTCACCCATTTACAAATTTCTTCATGTTTTGCTTTGAAAATGAGGCAATACTTGCAGTGATTTATTATCATTTATTTATGTGCAAACATACATGTAAAAACAACACTCAAGACTACATTTTTACAAACATGTCTTAAAAGGTAAAATAGGAAGAAGACAAAATGGTGTTTCTTATAAGTCATATACAAAAGAGAGAGTAAAATTGGGGACCAAGTCGAGTTTTACACTAAACGTTCATAAATAAAGCAAATAGAAGGAATGCTCATTTAACGAGAATCTGATGTATATAAGTCGGAGTTTCGGTTCACAACTGGCAGCTCTATAGCAGTAATTATTTCTTGTATTCCCCTGTAGGTGCTCAGTTTTCCGCCAATCGTACTGACGCATACGTAGGTGAATGTGGAAGTGTGAGTGTGTGTGTGTGGATGAGTGCGTTCAACGGCTGCTTCAGTCAACACCGACGCTGTTAATGAGAAGATAAAACACAGATAAAAAGATAAAATTAAGACAAGTTTGTGATATTTGCATTAAAAAGGTTCCAAAACGACACGGTTTATAAAATCAAATGATTTCCTGTCATGTCTACAAACGCGAGCCCAGGTGAGTTTAAGAAGCTGCAAAAGTCACCGGAAAGCCCGCATGAGTTTTCCGGTAAGTCGCCACTCCGCGCGTCCACGTGGTGCAGCGACGCGTCCGTATCGAAATCAAAAGAAAACACACAAACATCGGCTCAGATGTCGAGTGTAAACAAGGCAGGGGCTGTGTGTACCACAGATGCCATAAAAGCGTCTGAGCCAGAGTCAGTTACCACAGAAGAAAGCAAAAGTCAACCAGCATTACCATGTGAGGCACACAGAGAAGAACCTACAAAAGCTAACACTGCTTCCAACCTTCCAAAATCTGCTGTGGTCCTGACACCGGGCAGCTCCTCTATGGTTCCTGCCACCGTACCTACAACGCCAAAAATCATTGTGAGCACCGCAGCTGTCAGACCAACCACGCCAATGGCGGTTGGGACAAGAGTGGTTTCAAGGCCGGCCCCAGCTGGTAGTGGTGAAACTTCAGGCACAGCTGCGGTTGGAACACTTGCATCACGGCCTGGAGATAACTCTACTATAACCCCAAACCAGGTGAGAGGCCCAACTGTGACCCCAGCTCCGGTTCGGGGGGCAACAATGGCACTACCCAGGACGTCTACTCCACAGCAGACAGCAACAGTCTCCCGCAGCCCTCAGACCACCTCTCTGTCACTGCCTGCCAACTTTCAGGTCCCACAAGGTTTGTGTTGTTACCAGTTAAAGTTAAAGAACTTTAAAGACACTCCTGCTTCCTTTTTAAAGGATATTTTTGTGTTTAGGTATGCTTTTGGTTCGTAGTGACAGGGGACAGCTGATGTTGGTATCTCAACAGGCTTTGGCTCAAGCCCAGGCTCAGGGATTAGCATCCAAAGCACCTGTTGTTGCTACACCTGTAAGACCACAGGTCTCCCAGGTGTGTGATTTGTCAGGATTTTTTAAAAACCAATAACAATTTCTTGAGGATTTAAAAAATCAGATAATGATGTACCATATTCACAAACAACATAAACCAGATTTTTACTAACATTTTGTACTTGTTCTGTCACTGTTTGGTCCATTAGGAGGCTATTAAAAATAAATGATCATGGGTAGTATCGATGTTAGATTCACCCCTTGTCACTACTTCACTGCTGTTACCCATGTAAACTTTTGCTTCCTCGCAGGCTACAGCCACATCTATCATCAGAGTCTCCCTTCCAGCTTCTCCTGCCACTGTGGCTACCATAATAAAACCTGCAACTGCTGTAGGGGCGGCTGTTTTCAGACCCACGTCCACTACAGGGACCTCGATAATCAAGTCCTACTCAACAGGGAGCACTATCATTAAACCAGCCACAGTTGTGGGATCTGCAAGCCTTAAACCAAGTTCCACTGCAGGTAATACAGTCATTAGAGCCCCTGTTTCTCAGAGGCCTCCAAGCAGCACCTGCACAGGGGTCATAAACCAGAAGAAACTCAATGGAATTGCTGGGCCCAGCACATCTGCAGTGACAGTAGGGTTGATTCTACATATAATTTATGCATTGTTTTAGAGTGTTAGATATTTAAATGTAGAAGCTGTTTTTGTTTACAGTCTGTTGGCAGGCCATCTCTTGCACCATCAGTGTCCCAAACCATCCGTCCAGTGGGGAGTGGACTTCGAAATATCTCCCCTAACATTCCTATCAAACCCTCCATCAGTAAAGCATCTGTTCCTGTCACTGTCACAGCTGTGAGTGGTATTATTGGAGATGCTTCTCCATTTGTCTCTTTTTTTGGATTCTGTGATTTTTACTTTGGATGTGAGAGGAAATTAATTAGTCTTGATTTTTTTGATATTCATAGGAAACATTGGAGAACGTGAAGAAATGCAAAAATTTTCTAGTCACTCTGATGAAGCTGGCATCCAGTGGTACCCGCTCGGCCAACATGGAGCAAAACGTTCGAGCTCTTGTCAAAGACCTGCTAGTATGACATCAAATACTGTCCTTATTTACATCCTGCTTATACATTAATTCGCACCAAGTTTACAGTGTTCTCTTTTGTAAGGATGGGAAATTGGAGGCGGAAGAGTTCACTGAGAAACTCTACATGGAACTAAAATCATCTCCACAACCATACTTGGTACCTTTTCTTAAGGTAAGATCAGTTTGCTTGGAAGGAAAAATTAGTATAATAACAATAAAAATAATAGTAATAATAATAAAAATTTGTGGAAACTGATAAATGTTTCCTTTCTGTTCCAGAGGAGCTTGCCTGCTGTACGCCAGCTTACACCAAACTCCCAACTGTTCATCCAGCAGTGTGACCACTCCAAACAGTCCTCTTCCTCCACAAGTAGCACCACAAACACCACCTCTTCAAAAGTCAGCATCTCATCATCCAGCACCTTTCAGACCCTCAAGTGTTCTTCATCTAGACCCTCTCCACAGGTAGGCCTTAAAGGCTTTAAAGGTTCAGGTTTTTTTCCCCCATGCAGGTTTTACGCTCATATTACAATGATTTAAATGTATACTTGATTTTGATGATGTCTTAATTTGATGTAGAGCCTTTGTTGAGTTTCACTGTCAGCTGTCAGAGCAAGAAATAATTAGTTCTCAACTGAGTCTCTAGTACCATCCCCAAAAGAATCCCATTTGTCAGTCTCACTCATACTTATTTTTGGCCTAAATGTATTTAAATCAGTTTAATCGTATTGTTTATAGTGAGTGTGGTACACAAGCAAAAAGTAAATCTTTAGTAGTAAATATCAACCACAGATCATGTGCTCTATTTACTGGTGTGATGAATTCTAGTCTAGTGGTGTGAAGAATATTCGGAAATGAATGCTAAGTGAAGTACAAGAGCTTACCATGAAGAAGCTTGGAAAGAAGTGACTAGAAGAGTGTTTTATGAAAAACAATCCCTTTGTGTATTATGCAAAGAGCAAGGGAGATCTTCATGAAAAGTGTGACTCATTTTTATGACTTTTCCTTCTCAATTTGTCTTCATTCTCTGGCTAAGTCCCTGCCGCCCACGCCTCAGTGTAATTCACTTAAAGCCACCAATATCCCATCAACTCCTCTTATACCCGTTATTTGTTTTATTGTAATCTAATCCCCAAATTCTGTTTATCACATTAGTATTTATGAAAGATTATCCACAAGAAATTCACAACTCAATTTTTCTCATACCTGAGATGTGCTCAGAAGTTTGGGCGCATAAAATTAGACTTGCTTATCGCCAACAGTCCCTTAAAAATTCTGATAAGTTAATACATTTTCAACTGTCTTTTCTTAATGAGTGCTATTTGTGCTCTAATTGACAAACCAGAAGTTGAAATTTAATTGTCCAGGTCATACAGCAACCCCAACCTGGGGTGACCAAGCAGCCTGTGACCACCTCTTCATCCTCACATGTGGCCTTACCTGCCCAGAACCGCATAGAACCCAAGCCTCCCATCATTCAGAACAACACACAAGTGGAGGGTAACAACTCTCATTTCCTATATTAGAGGTCGGAAGTTGTTTTTCTGAAGGTTGTTCATGTTAAGATTTGTAATCCTTTAATGAGAGATTTCCAGTCCCTTTATTATGTTGCACGGTGGAACTATAACAAACACCGACCTCTACTGCAATGATTTTGTGTGTGTGTGTGCGTGTGTGTTTCTTGCAGGGGCTTTTGGAACGCAGCACTCCCTTCGGGCATCTAAAGCCCCCTGCTCTAGGCCACCTCCTTCGGCACATACACACAGCTTCAAGGACAGCACCGCCGGCTCTTTCCGGTAATGATTTCGACACGCTGCTATTCTCTGCTCCATCGTGGCTGTGTCTGTTTCTCTATAAATGGATAGAAAACGACCTCAGAAATGACCTTCCATGAACACAGTACATTCACTAATAGGCAGTGTTGGGGAAGCCACTCTTAAGCAGTAGCTTTTCAGACTACAAGCTGCTTATGATTAAAATGATCAGAAGCAGCCAGGTGAGTTTTAATAACGTCCTTAGCTGCACTGCAAGCTACAGAGAAGTAGCAGCAAGCTACATCCAAGCTGTTAAACAACCACACATTTTTGTTTACATCTTTTTCAAGCTGGTCTCCATCCTCCGACTGCATCTCACAGCTGCCAAGAGTGTGCTATCGCGCATGCACTACATTGGCACAGTATCCTAACAGATGCAGCTTATGCCAATTCAACACCAATCAAAAACACTTGGTATTTGTAAGGAGATTTTTTCCTGTTATAATGTAGTGTTTGTGCCACGCTATATTACTATTTGTAAAACAAAAAAGTTACAACTTTTTTTAAAGTAACTTATAGGCTACTGAAAAAAGTAGCTAACTTGGTAATGTCGCCAAGCTTTGCTTGCTTCTCCTAAAATACTGCTAAAAGAGTACACTAAAGTAATCTTCCTCGTGCACTTGTGTGTTTTGTCATTTAGGGATGATGATGACCTCAATGACGTGACTTCCATGGCAGGGGTGAATGTGAACGAGGAAAGGGCTTGCATTTTGGCCGCCGGGGCAGAGCTGGTGGGATCAGTGGTGCGCTCGTGTAAAGACGAACCTTTCCTGCAGACCCAAGCGCTGCAGCAAAGAGTGCAGCTTATCGGTAAATCTGCTTTTGCCCCACATTGTCGAAACGCGGTGAGGAGGGTTGAACCACTGCTTATCAGTTTACTCAAAGCATATATACCTGTATATATATTTTACACACACAAATCCAATCAGTCCTTCGCTTCTAGTTCTGGCTCATTCAGTCTCGTACAGCCTCTCTCACTCTCCCACCCCATTTATGTGAGACGGCGGGTGAGAGGCTCTCGCTTTGATCAGCCGTATCTCTGACGAGGCTGTTCTGCTTAATCAGTATGCTAATGACTGTGGAGCCGTGCAAAGTTGCCAGAGTGGCAGGAATCCACTCCGGCACCCTGATCAAAATAAGCATCGGAACAAGGGCGAGAAAGTGAGAGGGAGGGGAGGGGAAGACGGAAGCGAGGTAGCCGGGAGGTAGGGGAGTCGTGAGGAGGAGGAGGAGGCGGAGGAGACGGAACGAGAGAATGTGGAAATGAAAGAGACAAGCTTGGCCTTGCAGGAACACGGTCTGCATCAGCAGAAAAAAGACCAAACGAGATGATCGCAGAGTGTTTGCAGATGTCTGTCTACTCAGCAGGCATAACAAAGAGCAACAGCAACCCTTCATGTCTGGCCCTATGGATACATCAGCACAGCAAATGCATGCAAATATTGCTGCAGGAATTTAAAAAAAAAACACTTAGAAGTACATTTCTTCATATTTTTGGCCTTATTGATAGAAATGGAGCTTATAAGACCACACCTATGCAAAAGGGTATAACAGAGTATATTAGTTACCACACAGTTTATTAGGTATTGGTGTAACTGAAGAGATTACAGCCCAACTTTTGAAGGCAAAGGGTGGTGGTGGTCTGGAGCAGCGTTTCTCAACCCCAGTCCTCGCGGCCCACCGCTCTGCGCATATTCGGTATTTCCTGCACTGTTGCACGCTGGTCCTACGTTGTTAATTAGCTAATCAGTAGCATCAGCTGTGCTGTGGGTCGGGAATGTCGAATCTGTGCAAAGTGATGGTCCGTGAGGACTGGGATTGAGAAACGCTGGTGTAGAGGCTAGGATACTCCTCTCCGGACCAAGAGGTTGTGGGTTCGAATCCTACCTCCATCACTACCATCATTGGGTCCCTGAGCAAGACCCTTAACCCCAAGTTGCTCTCTGGGAAAATGTCACTGTAATTGGGAAATGCAGGTCACTCTGGATAAATAGCATAAATTTAAATAAATGTTGCTCAGTTACAGAACAAGATGCAGTGGGTTTGAGCCGTGCTGTATTCTATCACCTTTAAGCACTAGCACCATTAAGTTGCCATTAAGCTGCTTAACCCAAAGTTGCTTCGGTGAGACTATCCCTGTATTTAGGTATTTCTTCAAAAGAGTATGATTTTTGCCCTCGTAAATGTTTATGGATATTCAGTACTATGCAGAGGTCTTGAGTTTCTTCTGATTTCTATATATTTTGTTTTAAAAGAACCAAACGTCCTTGTGTTTTTAATTAGGGGTGCACGATTCAGAAAATCTCACGATTCAATTTGTTTCCGATACTTGGACTCACGATTCACAATTCAATACATAGATGAATTTGTTTCCAGATTGCTGTTTTGAGTTACTTTTCCCATTTAATTGTGGCAGATCAGCTAAAAAATCACACTGAATCAAATGTAGTTTACTAAATGTAAGGCGTATGTATGCATACAGACTGCATTTCCTTCATGCTCACGCAAAGCAGGTCTATCTGGGCAGATTTCAACATTGCACCATCAGTAGGATTGCCGAGCTGAAAAAAGTCATTACTTTACTTGTGTTCAGGATTGCCATTAGGTTACTTGAAAAATGGAAATCAATATTTTTTGGAATGCATGAATCACTTTTCGAATTGACAGAGAAAGAATTGTGATTCGATTTTTTTTTTTGCACACGCCTATTTTAATGTAGTATTCAGGGTTAATCCCTGTACTTATTGTTCCATTTACCTGGCAAAATATAAAGAAATGAGGGTTGCCAGAAGACTTTTTGCACAGTACTGTATGTGGGATTGTTAGCCATTCTTAACTAGCATTACAGAAACCTCAGCTGCATTGCTGTGATATATCATGTATCACTCATGCCTGCACAAAACCCAATATCATGCTACAATCTTGTCAGTGTCATCATCATCATCATCATCACAAACTTAGGTGCTGGGTGTAAAATGTATTTTTCTTTGGTTTATGTTCTTGCATCTAAGAACAGTTGAAAAGGTGTTTGTTTATAGCTCTGCTTTTTATGGTGGGTTAAGGAGATTTATTCTTAATTTAGGAGATTTTTGACCAAGTTTTCTTCTGATTGTTTGTTATATTTAATGGCAGTCCAGTGCAATGTCTTGTAAAACCAGCCCTGTGTACATGTAGGTACCAGTCTGGGTGTTGAAGAGGTGAATCCAGAAGTGCTTCAGTTGCTTTCTCATGCCACCCAGGAGAGACTTCGTGATCTGCTGGAAAAGCTCACTGCCATTGCACAGCATCGCAGTATCTCTTATAAGGTACAAATACTTATACAGCAACATTAGTTTAACTTTTAATGAAGACTTTTACAGAATCATAATTCACAGCACTGACCTCTTTAGGTCAGCTAGACCTTGACAATAGAGGCAGTTGGTAGTGTAACAGTTAGGGAGTTATCCCCTTGATCGGTTCAAGTCTCAGATTGGTGAAAGGTACTACTGAGATACTGCTGCTCTATAGCTGACCATTGCTTCTTCATGGATGGGTCAAATGCAGAGGTCACATTTTTGCTCTTTGTTCTTCAAAATTTGTTCTTAAAACTCACTTACATTGTTTTTACAATGATTTTGAAGTTTATTAATGTTTTTAATGTTCTTCTTTGTACAAAATCCTCCAAATCTGAAGTACATTCTTACTCTATTTTTTTATTACGTGCATGTTTGTGAGAAATATTACCTTATTTGTTTAATTTTGTATTCAGTTGTGAACAGTTCTACAGGTGAGCGAACAAATTTAAGAAAATTAAGATATTATTGAATGAAAGTATTGATGAATCTAGCCTCCATCATTTAAATGACTGCCATTGCATAATTCTGGTGGGTCCTATACACATTAGATCTCTAACAGGTTTTGTTTAGGTATGTAACAAAGTTGGCGGTAACGTCTTAATGACAGTTGTTGATTTAAGTCTAGTTTTACAGTGTGAAAGGCAGTCGTGGACTACAAAGAACTGGATAAGAGAGTCTGCTAAATGCTGTAAATGTACATGTAGATGTCGAAGTTGCTCTGCCTAAAACATTTTGCATGCCTACAGAAGTATTTAAGATTTGTAAATGTCAAGACAGTCTTTTTCTGTCTTTTAGCTGTTCTCAATCACATTTTCCCCCAAATTAAGAATGATTGGCGGTACAGCCAGATCAGTGACACACGTTCTCAGCTGAAGTTCCTGGAGCAGTTGGATAGAGTGGAGAAACAGAGAAGAGAGGAGGAGGAAAGAGAGGCCCTGCTGCGAATTGCTAAGGTGAAGAGTGTGTTTGAGAGTGAGGAAGTGAGAGAGAGCAAATCGCTCATGTTACCTTGTTTCTTTCTACCTTTAGAGTCGCTCCACCAGTGAAGACCCTGAGCAGCTTAGACTCAAGCAGAGGGCAAAAGAGGTGTGTTTTGCTCCATGTGTACATATACAATTGATCGTTTTTCTGTTATCCATCATTAGCTACTGGGTTCCTCCAGGTCACTTGTAACTTTTCCCAACCCAATATAAACCATACATGTGGAATGCACACACATCAAGCCCTGGAGACTAGTTTTTTTCTCTGATTGGGAACTAATTTTAATTGAGTTTAATTGGAGCAGAAATTGAATCCTGAGGCAATACAGGGAACAGAGGTGTGTGGGGGGGTTGCTGGTTTCTGTTCGGTCTCACACACTTCACAATGCAAGTTGCATTGGACTGTAGTAGTACTATTAGATAGCATTTAATATTTAAATGGTACTGTAATATTTAAATGCACGGTGTGCTGTGCTGTGTTCACAATGATAATCGCTCACTCATTTAGACAGAATTTTTGCTCCATATTCCTGTTCACTGGACTTGGTAATGAAAGTGTAAATATTAGTTAATGTGACCTTGTGTTGGCCGGTTGTGGCATTTGGACTGTGAATTGAGTGTCTACACCATCTTGGAGCTGCAGCCCCTTTTCTGTACATGATGTAGTGCTCTGCCTGATGTAAAAGTAACATTAAGAGTGATATACCATTTTAAAATATTATACAGTTCGTTAATTTGTCATTTGGGATTGTTAAATAGCTACTGTCACGATGGTTACGTACAATGCAGACCCCATCAGACCAGTGAAGGTTCAGCTAATGTGTTTCTAGTTGTTGCTTTGTTTCGCCAAGCTCAACATACAGTATAAGTCTGTTGAGACAAATAAAATGCACCATGTGAAGATTTTAGATTGAAGGGCTGGTGGTGGTGGTGGTGGTCTAGTAGTTAGGATACTCGCATCTGAACCAAGATATAACGGGTTTAGATCGTACCTCCAGCACTACCTCCGCTGGGTTCCTGAGCAAGATCCTTAATCCCAAATTGCTCAGTGGAGACTGTCCCTGTAATTAGAAAATAGATGACACTTTGGACAAAAGCTGATGCTAAATGCTATAAATGATTGTGGATGTAATAGAGGCTTAAAATTATGTACCACAAAGTTAGCTTAGGTTGTAATATTTTAATTTTAAAGTTGCTTTTCAAAGATTTGATATTTATTTGTGTTAAGTCAGGCCCTGCAACACTTGGCCCAAATTGTACCCCCAGGCAATAGGCATAATTTTAAGAGTTTGTGTTAAAGTGTTCTGTATGTGCTCCATGTGTTCTGCTCCACCCTAACATCCAGTATGTCCCTAAAAATGCTGGCCTTCAGATTATGATTTACAGTATAAGTAGGTTGTTTTGCTCATGGCATTGTTGTTTTCTCACAGTTTCTCAAACATGTCTCCTGGTCTCTCTGGCTCTCAGATGCAGCAGCTGGAGCTCGCTCAGATTCAGCATAGAGAAGCGAACTTGGCAGCACTGGCAGCTCTGGGACCCCGTAAGAGGAAACCTCTGGAGGCCTCCAGCTCCGGGGCTAACCAGGTACTGATGTGTTTACACAATCACATCTCTGTGGGGGATGAAGGAGAGTGTGTTTGTTGAGTACGAGCCTAGTGTCTTTATCTACCTTTTGTCTTTCATCTGTTCTAAGGCAGTTATATAGGTTTGCCTTTTGAGCTGTACATTAATGCTTATTTCCACATATGCACACAAATTAAATACACACTGTGCTTTCACAGTATGTTGTCCAAGCACAAGCAACAGTGTTAATTTAACAATTTGAGCATCATCTGCATCTAAAACTGCATGTGTGAGTTACTTTTAGCCAGTATGGAATGGCTCAATGGCTCAATGGAAGGGAACATAAAGGGAAGGGAAAAATGTTTTTCCATAGAATATTGTGCTCATTAGCCTGGATCTTGTTTTCTTAAATGATGCATTTGTAATAATGGACTGGTTACAAAAGAGTAGAATACTGTGTGTTTAGTTCAGTCTAATTCGTTTTATTTGGTTTGATTTAATTCTGCCTCCCTTAGGCAACGAGGTATGTTAATGAATGAAGCAAAGTGTGTGTGTCTTTGCATTGCAGATATAACCCATAAGCCTTTGAACAAGATTACCCAAATGGCCTTGAATCTGTTCTGCCTGGGGAACTTTTTACTTTATCTTTGTAGTGGAATATGCATCTTTCTAAAGAGCCGCTAGGGTAGCCTGGCAGCAAGCAGAGTAAAGAGAGAGAGATACTTTCTTTAATTCTAGACATCTGCTTTCTGCTGGCTTGGTCAGTTTTCAGTCCAAAAGGAGCCTCACACACACACACTTTTGTTTCTTACAGGCATTGGGATTATTTGCACAGAGAGCTGGGTTGAGGGTTCCAGTGCGTGTGACCTTCAGAGATCTGATTTTCTGCATGGAACAGGACGCTTCACTCAGGCACTCTCTCATGCTCTATAATGCTTTACTACAATAGACCCTCATGCTCACCTTTTATTATAGGTGTTACAAATAATGAAATGCATTGCCTGTTTTAGACAGTCATTTTGTTACTTCTGCATGTTGTCATTTTCTGTTATTTAAGTTATTAATTAATGATTGATCCTTATTTTGTCCTTTTCAGCTTTCCCACACTTAACAATTAGCTAAATTGATTTTTTGTGAAGAAATTAAAACATTACAGCAGCAAGATTTTGATTTCTTTGAAAATACTACAGCTGTAACATCTTATTTACTGAATAAGTTATAAATTCCCTTAACTGGTTGTTGGTTATACAACCATGGTAATATTATTTTAATGAAGTACATTTAATGATATTTTAATTCAGTTTTTAAAAAAAGATGAGCTAGGACTGGAGCCTTAGAAGCTCCAGGGCAGTGCATACCCTAAGGAACTAAGCCTGACCGTTCACAATGGGACACTGCCTCAGGGACTGCAATCAACCAATCAGAGCAGAGCATTGCTCAGGGCAAAAATGCTGACCAATCAGGAAATGGTGCAGCCTCAGGGGCTGGGGACAACCAATCAGAGAAAGATGTTGCTTTGGATACTAAAACTGACCAATAGGAACTGGGCCCAGCCAAAAAAGGGCAATATCACCTGAGGAAGTTCATGTCTAGCAGTATGATCAAGGCATGTCTGAGGAGCAAGATCAGTGATAAAGTTAAAGCATCAAATACCCTGAGACCACAGCTGTTGAATGCTGTATGAACATGATATTGGCCAAAAACCAATACAGGACATTGTGTGTCATACTAACAGCCTTTATGTAAGGATCCTCATTAAAGGTGTTGCATAGAGGCAAACAACAACTTGACAGAATACTTGGCTGTTAACCAAGAGCCCTTGGGTTCAGAGCATTTTTGAGTTCTACCTTCATAAACACTGTGCACTTGAACAAAGCAGTTTAAATGCAGTGGCTCCAAAGAAATGACATGCAAGTTGCTATAGTTGAACTAGTATTTTTATTATTTTTTTTTACTAAACACGACTTAACTTTTTAAAAAATTATCCAGGTGTTGGTAAGACATTCCACTGATTTTCCTCAATTCTATCAAATCCATGTTAAACTGCATTCTACCTGTTATACAGTGAAACTGTTTCATAGAAATAACCGTTTGCCTTTCCTTAGATGCAGTAGCTTAAAGTCTCAATGGTCTCGCCGGAGGGACGGGATTCTAAAATATTCTATTAGTTCTGAATAAGCAGAAATGGAATGCTGGGAGCTATGTACAGCACATGCCTGCAGCACCTGCAATCCCAGCTACAGCTAATGTGTGTGGAAGGGGCTTAGTGTGAAGAACACACAATGCCAAGTTTCAGACATTCAAGACCCTACCTGTAATATCCGTATGTATATATTAACTTAAAATATTTATCACAATTAATTACAAATTTAAAATTAGTTATGCTATTGGAATAAAGAAATGAATGTGAAGGCATAGTAAGTAGAGGTGTTGAAATTAATCACAAAATCGATGCATCACGATGCAGATGTGGACGATTCTGCATCGATGCAGTGGCAGCTCTTAATCGATTTTAACGGAGGTTTTCAACCGGCGATCCGCTGCCCCCTAGCGGTCTACGGCGGCATTGCAGGTCCTCTGTGACATGCAGTCCCCCTTTACTACTGAACTCACTTTATAAAAATTATTCTTTTTTATTTTTCAAAACATTTCCAACTGATTTGGGCATATTTTGAACATTGAATGTATATATCACTGGTTACCTTCTAACTAACTGTATCTGCACAAATTATTGAAAAGCATTGCACAGACTCTAGTTCTCCACTGCTCACTGCTGTTATAATATCTGCACAAACTTCAATGTTAGTCAGACTGTTTTAAGAGATACTGTTTTATTAATAGACTGGATATAGAATTTTTCATATTGAAACTGTTTCTAACCTCTTGCACATACAGTGTAAGTCAGTTTCCACTTTTGTAGGTTAATTCTGCATCAAATTCTCTCTTTCTACTTCTATTTCTAGTACAAGTTTAAAGTTTATGTTAAATACTCTAATTTCTAATTTAAAATGTATATTTTGTTTTCTATTTATATACTTTTTGTTCTATATGCCCTATTTGTTCTTGCCCTATTTGTGTAAACTGGAGCCACATCGTCTCGTCTCTCTGTATATCTGTACAGTATATAGCAGACATGACAAAGTTTACTTTGACTTTGATCTTTATGAATAATAAGTTTAATGCAAATATCTAAAAATTAATACAAAAAATACTCCCTCCAACACTTCTGAGTGTCTGAGTGGTGGTCCCTGGGACAGAACCAGTTGTATCATAATGACCTTGCTTGGTGATTTTATGGCTGTGGCATAAAAAGTTCAGTAGCAACTATAGTTGCCCAATCTGTGATCCATGCCCAATCTGCGTGCAATGTGAAGTAATTTAGAAAAATTGATTGCATGCATCGCAATGCATCGAGATATCGAATCGAAGACGTGATAATCGTAATCCATTCGAATTGTGAGACCAGTAAAGGTTCACACCTCTAATAGTAAGGCTGTTGAACGTCACCCTGGATAAGAGCGTCTGCTAAATGCTAAATCTTATGACTCGCCATTGTCCATAACATTCATAATGAGCTGCAAACTTAATTGGTAGACAGTCAGTTACAATGTAATGTCTGCTGTAGACTTTTGCATTAAATACACCAGGAGAATTCTCACCCATCACCTTTTTATAATGTTTCACATGAGCACATCCTGCCTCTGCATCCCAAAACAATGCAGATTTGATGAAAGAATAGTACTAACATTTCTCAGGGTCAATATCAGATCTGTTGGACCAATTACTTAACTCATCAGCCACAGGAACTAGCATCCTTATTTCCAGGCAGTCTTCTTTTAGCAACTTGTAGTTGAGAGATTCAGTGGATTAATGCTCTGTGATCTTCAAAACAGTGTCACTTGGATTACAGTGCCGGACTAACCTATAACATTCACTAAAAAGAGCATTACATTAGAATTAATCAATTATTATTCTTACATTCCATGTGCCTAGTCGTGCCACTGCCTATTTATTCTCTGTTCTTTGTTTGTTTGCACTGAAAATAACCTGGAGCCACGTCGTCTCGTCTCTCTATGTATCTGTACAGTATATAGCAGAGATGACAATAAAGTTGACTTTGACTTTGACTTTGACTTTGACATTAACCTTTATTAAACACGTATCCTTGCAAAAAGACATCATAATCCTTTTTGTGAAGCACCAAGTTACCTTCGTCCAAGCAAATCTCTCTATTTAACACTGACTGCTTTAGAAACACAATGAGAATTTTACGCAATGATGGGGTGTCAAAATTGTTTTGGACTTGAGCGCTTAAATTCATTAATTATTGATCAAATCTCCAGACTGGCTAGAGAGTTTCTTGTCTACTGCGTGTTTAAGTTCCCTCCTCTGATCAAAGGCAAGGAGAAAGCGAATGCTCAGGCTTTCCGGCCCACTGACAAAACTTCAAATGAACGAAGACAAAGGCAATTAATCTTGTATTAATATTCATTGCCGTGATCGTAAACACTGTGACTGTTAATGTTATCAGTGGCCAATTGCCTATTTGTAAACAGAGACAAACAAAAATGAGCAACACACCCTTGTTCCTTAGTCCTCAGACTACCAATGTAAGAGTACAAGTGTGCATTAGAAAAAGTCTGATAGGCTATAATAAAAGACAAACTGTTCAAAATAAATTAAGCATGATAAAGTCAAAGAATACAAACCAAAAAACTTTATTGGGGCATATCATTTTGAGCTCAACCTCACAAAAATCCTCCACTGCGGTAAAGACCCTGACGGTGCTATAGTGAATACAGTCCAAAAATTACATGATGAAAAACCGCACTTTACCGCAAATTACATTTCCATTTTGTAATATTATGCTTGGGTATTTCTGGCAGAGATCTCACAAACCCAGTTACAAATATTCAAATTGATTTCAGGCTGTAATTTCCAATTGAGATCTTGAGAGAACTTCACACCTGAAAACTCATATGGCCAACAGTGAATGCAGTGTGGACACATGCACCTGCAGTTTCCATTCACTGTTGGTCACGTAAAGCATTTATAGGAACTGTATTCCTTTAACAAACATAGGTGAACAAAGAAGACCCGAGTGAGAGAGAATGTGGGCTGAAGCAAAGTGCTACCCCCATACATATGAAAAAGTGAATGAAGTATCAGAGCTTGCGTGAGCATGCAGGCACTCTACGAGGGTTTCTTCTGTTTCTTTTTCTCGGCTTCCTCCTCTTTCTCCTTCTCAATTTCAGCCACCAGCGTCTCAATCTCCTTAGACTCGAGAATCTGATGGAGAGATCATTTTGTATGTTACAAAGTAGATCAATAAAAATAACTGAAATTATACAATCTTTAAAGAATACAGATCTGCATCTTTAGGGAGAACATAAACAAATGTACCTAACTAGATATACAATTTATTGCATAAAACCCTGTAAAGAAACTGACTCTCAAACGCATACACACACACATACTCTTAACTGCTCCAACTTAAAGTGCTTTTAAGTGAGGGCTAGGTTAAAAACACAGCGAGTACGTGACATGAATAAGAAGCAAGAATAACAAGTGATAGTGTGAAATTGCATGAAAATGCATGACCAAGGTGCAGGAATTATTAAATTATTAAGAAAAATTTACTCTCCCTCTCTAGCCAATTATTTACTGAAATATACACATCAAAAATACCTCTATCCCAAAACAGCACAACTGGGGTTAGGACAAATTTACAATTATTTACATGTTGAAGGAAAGCAAAAAAGGAAAGGAAAAAATACTCAAACGTGAGAATGAAGGTGTCTTTTTTAAACTTTTCTTTAAAAGACTAGTGTAACCAATATACATTTCCCCATGTGGGAATCAACAATGCAATATTTCCAAATCAAACCCTTACAAATTAATAACGGACCAGAATTACCTTTAGGGGCTGGTTTCTTCTGATCACCGCCAGTTCAATGTTCTTGCCACCAGATTGGACAACCTGAGAGAGGTATTTCAAAGGGCATTAAAGCAAATGAAGACACTGCACCCCATGATGTAATGAGATGTGCGCTTATGACATGCCAACCTCCAGCAGGGCTTTAATAGCCAGCTTGATGGCGTCATTGTCGCTGGCGATGGCTTCGTCTGTGTAGTTCTTCTCCAGAAACTCCCTCACAGTCTTCGCACTACGCCCAATCGCGTTGGCCTAGAACCCCAGGGAATAAAAATGGGCAATATTTAGTAATCATACCCAAGAAAAGCACATAGTCACACAAGTGTAGTGTTAATGGGCTGAGCAATAAGACCCCAAATCAGTATCACAACCGACTGAACATTTTATGTCAATTACGATTAATACACAATTTTTTGCGGGCTCTTTGTATGTTTTTCCTCTCATAGTTCAGTAAACTGTAAACATGCTCAACTATTAACTGGGATATTTTTTTTCTAATGAAAGAGTGCCTTTGTGATTTGGAAAACATACAGATGTAGTGGCAGACTGGATGGGACAGAGACACCACAAACAGTAGTATGTTTTAACCAGAAAGTACATAAACACACACTAGAGAGTATTAACAGAATTCTTTTTTAAAAAATATATTAACAGAGTTTAAAAGAAATTAATAAATCACCATGGGAAAAATGACATCTATTAAAGGTTCTGCATGATGGAATCAATTAACTGCGCAGCCCTACTAACGTTACCATTCTGCACTCCTCCTCTTACCTTCCATGCGTGGTATGTTCCCGAAGGGTCTGTCTGATACAGACGTGGAGTCCCATCATAGTCAAAACCCACGATCAGGGCAGAGATGCCAAAAGGACGACGTCCATTGCTTTGAGTATAACGCTAGCAAAAAAGAGAAACAAAACAAAAATATTAATAAATTAACAAACCTGTCTTGTTAAAAGTGGTGCTGACAGTCAAGGACCGCACAAGTTTACAGACAGCATCAGCATCTTCTGCAACATTTCACCAAAAAGCCAAAGTCTAAATAAATCACAAGTACACACCAATTATTTGGGAACTATTCATTAAATTGCTTTAAACAGTCCACCACGGCAGACAGTACTTAAGAAGGTCTACACTGCTTCACAAAGAGATTTACATGTGGTTAATGGTTAAAAAGACTGTAACACTGCATACTTGAATATCAATTCTACCTTTTTCACTGATGTATAGAAATAAATCAAATAAAATCAGGTCTTGTTAGCACTGTTACCTGTTTAAGAGTTGCAATGTAACGTGTGATGTATTCTACAGTAACCGGGTCCTCTACTGTAAGTCTGTGGCTCTGGCACTCCACCCGGGCTCTGTTAATGACGATCCTTGCATCCGCCGTGAGACCTGTTAAAATAAAAAATAAAACAAAAAAAAAACAATAAAACACACTGCTATTTTCTCAAATAACATTTTTAGTTTCAGTGCAGATTTGGCTTCCCTTTCAGAGCCCAGTTTAACGGGAATGCAGGAATATTATAACTAAAAGTGAAAGTGTTGATATTTCATTGTGAAACACACTACACCTCACGCTTCGCAAAATGAAGTGCAAACTCTGCATTTAACTTCTCTGTGTAAGTAGAAAAATAATTTACCTGCAAAAGCCATGCAAACATGTTCATCCAGAGCACAGATCTTGCGAACTGTCCTCTCTTCCTGCAGCTTTGCCACAGACTTCTTCTCTACACCCAGAACTACGATGTCTTTGCCCCGGATTCCAACCTAAACAGAGGTACAAAAGGTATATCAGAAGGGAGTTCGAGAATATCTAGCTCTGGTCGGAGGTTTTTCAATCTTTCTTTGAGACTTAAGTTTTAATCCGACGTCGCCCTCCACAGGTACAGGAAAACATCACATCGGATGAAAATGAAACTGCAACATTTTACAAACCAGACGTTTATACTTCACTAAATTGTACGTTTTAAAACACAAGTTACCATTTGCTAAATTAGTTTTGCCAAATGTAATCTAACTATCTAATGATTAAGCACAATAATTTACCTGGTACGGCTAAGTGTGCGGTTAGCCGATAGCCAACCCTGCTCAGCCCAACATGCAAGTCACGCTAAGCGCAGCTCATTCAAAAAGCGCAAGCACACAACTAGTTCAATACTGTTACATCCTCTAAAACGTCTAAACGTAAACTGTACTTAAATACCAATCACCTCAACACTACTTTATTTACACTTGCTGAGAATGTTTTCCTTAAAAAAACAAACAAACAAGCAAGCAAACTGAAGTCTGCCTTGACGATAACTGAGTTAGCTTAGCGGTTAGCTTGGCGAATGCAAATGCCACTAGCTTTCCAGCTAACACGCATAAATCCTTACCGCTGTGGATCCCTTCTTCACCGCTTCCTGCGCATATTCCACTTGAAACAGATGACCGTCAGGAGAGAAAACAGTAATGGCTCGATCGTATCGTGCTGCCATTTTCAGCGAGCTAGTTCAGGACTGTGCATACGCGTTAGCCGGCCACTACACAACCACAAGCGCCTTCCTTGAAGCGAAGGAGTTCCTCACGCATGCGCAGACGTGGTTAACGGCTCACTGCCTTCTGGGAGGTGTAGTACGTGTCTCCCTTTCGTTCCGACTCAGTTTGGCTGGTGACGCAGCTGGACGCCTACAAGCAGTGAGTTAGCAATGACGTGTGCTAATGAAGTTTGTCGTGTATGTACGAATGCTCATGGGCTGTGTTGAAAACGAAAGGTCCACTACAAAAGCTAATAAAAAGTTCAGTAACTGCACTAACATTATACGCTGCTTGTACAGATGTTTGCACATACACTGAACATTGTACACATAAATAGCTTGAATATAGTATCTGTCATATTATAACCTTTCTACCTCTTGCACATCCAGTGTAAAATGTCAATTTCCACTTGTTTAAATGTTTGCATATTTGCACATATACTGAACATTGTATGTGAAAATAGTCCGGATATAGTATTTGTCATATTATAACTCTACCTCTTGCACATCCAGTGTAAATGTCAATTCAACCTGTAAAGAATGCTGCATCCTGACTTGTCTAAATTTTACCTCTATGTCTGTTTCTATTTCTAGTTTCTAATTATATTTAAAACTCCCTGTCTAGTTTAAAATGTATATTGTTTAGTGTATATTTTGTATTTTTACTTATTTATTGTTTATTCCATGTGCCTTGTTGTGCCACTGCCTATTTGTTCTCTGTTCTGCTGTTCTTTGTTTGCACTGAAAATAACCTGGAGCCTCGTCGTCTCGTCTCTCTATGTATCTGTACAGTATATAGCAGAGATGACAATAAAGTTCTTACTTACTTACTTACTTAACTTCAAAAATTTGTGTCGACAAAATGAATGTATGTACGAAGTAAAAATCTAAAACAAACGAACAGATAAAGAAAAAACCCTGAATGGCAACTGTAAAAATCAAACAAAACAATGACAATGAATTTTGGAGTTTGGAGTTATCTCATTATTAACAGAACAAAGTCAATATGAGGCTATAAGCTGCTGCTTGAATCTCATGTTTTACATGGTTAAATTCCCTTTATTGCTTAAATATTTACCTCATATTTCAGTAAGTGCTGATATACTAGTACAGTTAAACGAATTTTGGCAAACTTGTTTAACTTTCCTTTGCTTCACTTCAGCATGATTTCCATCTGCATTATTTGTGTTTGAACTTGAACCCAAATCTCCATTTCAGGATTTGTTCATTGCAAAATAAGCTGTGCATTTTTCTGAACACAGCCCCAGCCCTGTCGCCTCACAAGCCCAGTTTATAATCGTTTTCATACAGTTTAAGTGGAGCTGATTTATAAATTATACTAGAGTGCCAAAAAAAAACTAGTGTCAAACGCAGGTTCCAAAGTGATTTATTTTATGGCATTTTACATCTATAAAAATTGTCGTCTTTCAGGACTTTGATCTATATTCTGTATCCACATAACTTGTAACAGTTTTTTGCCAGTTAATTAAAATGTTAATGGAAAAACACAATAATTGCATTATAAAACAAAATGAACAATTACAGAACAAAAAGCATCCAAAAACAGCATTTATTTTTTTCTTAACAGACATTTCAGTTTGACTCATGAACTTTTCCTGTTAGTCACTCGTTGGCCAATTAAGACTTGTACACTTCTATGTCCAGTTATGGCAACAATAAAGCACACTGCACTTTGCATTCATAGTTTTATCATAATATCAAGTAAACATTTCTTTTCTTTAGATTGAGCTCTTGTCCAGTTGTTAATTTCTAATTTATATATTTATTTGCACAGTCTTAGGAATGATCACAGTGCATTTCACTACATGTTGTATCTATATGGCTACGTATGTGGCACATAAAGAATTTTGAATCTGGAGTATCAGTCCTGCTGGAGCATCTGTAGCAGCTGCACTGTGCGTTCAGTCATCTGTTGTACTCTGGTGATCTCTTTGTCCAAGTCGTACAAACAGGTCACACCTGCCAGCCCTCCACCTGCACAGCCACAATCTTATCACTCAGCTGCCAAACGACATTCAAACGGCTCTTAACCTGGCCTTTGTTGGACTATTGCTATGACCACTATTAAAGCGGGAATACTTTTTTCTAATGAAACAATCTTTGTGATTTTAAACTAACTGAAGGGAATGCACACGCTGGGCAGTTTTAAGGTGACAGTACAGGAACACCTACTGGTGAAAGTACTAATGGAACTATTTTTTTAATTATTAACATAAGTTTAAAAAAGCTTCAAATAAGCATGTTGGGCAAGTTTATGTTGATTCGTGGTTTATCTAACCAGGTAATCTGCATAACAGATCATTTGAATTATCTTCCAAAGTGGGGAAAAAACAGTGCCATTGGGTGACTGAGCAATTACTCACATTTTTTGAGATTGTACACGATGGCAATAGCAAGCTGTTGAAATCTCACTTCTTGGCTGCAAAAGCATCTCATGACATATACCACAATGGTCCTGTGATGAGGTTTAAGTAATATGTCTGCAAAATCAAAAAACTGCTGTAATGAGTGCAGCCATTTTATAGTAGCAATACATGATTTAATGAAGCAATATCATGAACACAAAAATCTCATCTTTTACCGTTCATGTCTAATTTGCTGATTACAGATCCAGAAGCAAAGGACAGATTAGAGTTGCTTGTTTCACTGCAGATTTTCACAAGTTTGGCAACATGAATCTCAGTCATTTTCTCTACAAGATGTGACCTGAGAGAGTCTGAAAACAATGAGCAGAAACTTCTTTGTTTTTTCCCCCCATAAACAATCTTTTAATTTGCAGTTGTAGGGTGTTATTCTTACCATAACATGTCAATGAATGGAGGCTGGATATTATACTTAACAAGCTTTTTTCATCATTCCAATTGACACCAAGAGCCAACAGAAGGCCAGACAGGCACTCACTCTCTAGTAGACCCTGAACAATAAGAAGTAATGACATTAGTTACACTGTGCAAAACTCTGATTACATTTTAGAATTTACCACACCAGGAGACAAATATGTGATTATTTATATCAGTATGATTTATATCATATGCAGATTTCAGTGCTGTAGCTAATTTAATATATTCAACTCAACACCTAAAGTGCAAGTTAGAAGATAGAAAACTATTCTGTGGCACTCCAGGCCATACAAATAAGACATTTGTTGTATAATGCATGCAAGTCTTATCATCCCAAAAGCTTCAAAATATACAAGCAATCTTATACAAGACATATGTACTGTGTAGTTAACATCCCAAACCATACACTACACATATAATATATTAAAAGAAGCATTTGTTTTTTGCTGTACCTGCTGGCTGCCCACAATGTCCCACATGTGTGTGAGAGTAATGGCACAGTGAGTCACTACAGTAGGATTAGATGAATGGTTGAGGAGCACCTTTCCTAATGTATACATCATCTCTTTATTCCAAAGAGATTCCTGCAATAACATAAATATAACAGAACACAAATTAAAGCTATTTCCTTCCAAAAACTATCTCCCTGAAATGAGATGAAATCTAAAAACTGAGCACAAAAAATAAATAATGCTAAAACAATTAGTATCAGGCAATCTTCATGTCATTTAGTTAATGAAAGAACAGACACAATTACATTGCAAGAGCAAGGCTTAGTCTACACAAATTGCTCTTACTCTGAAGACTGAATGAGCAGAAAGTTCAGAAAGAAGCATCAAGGCCGTCTGGATGGAGCTGACCTCCGGAGCCTTCAGCAGGGTCCGCAGTGGAGACACAAAGTCAAGTCCCACCAACTGCTGTTGAACATCATCTAAAGGCATCATAAAAAGCCATGGACTGATTATTAATTTGTGAAGACACACTGACACGCTTCTGAAATAATTTGATTTACTGTAGATAGGTAAAGCTCCAATGACACTTTATAGAGACACAATCTTTGTGTTTCCTTTAGTAAAATTTAAAATTCTACAAAATATACTCTACAAATTAACTGGTCGAAGATATTAAAGACACATTATAAGGATGATAATAATCAGAATAGTTGAGTTACCAATCCCAATAAAATTCCTGAGGCATTGGCAGGCCTGGGTGGAATTCTGTCAGAACACGGAAATTAATATGGTAAATTGTTTCAGAATTACCAATGGATATAAAACAGAGAAAAAATTGGCTCAGTGTTATTACGCTGGTCTTCTTCCTACCTTAAGTACAGAGGAGCCCATAAGCGACATCAGGGATTTCAACAAGAACCAATTCCCAATATGGAGCATTTTAACGTGATTCTCTGGAGTCGATGCAATATTAGTCAGTGCACAACAGCTAAAGAACTGTAAACAAGTTTGGGTTACAGTGGTTACATTTTTTTATGTTAAGGTTAAACATAACTTTTTATCCCTCATTTTTAAAAGTTCCGAATGAACATGGGTCATAGGGTTGTTTACATTAGTTTCTAAATCATGTAATTTCTCTAATGCCAACAGAGTTGTCTCCTTCTTTGGCACCTTTAAATGAAAGCGCAGGCTTATGAGGGTACCTGGATGTCTGAGTCAGCAGACTCCAACAGAAGAGCCAGGACTGGTATTACACCCTCCTCACACAGCACTGCCATGGTTCTCTCTGTATAGAAAGGTGTAACAGTTGAAGTCAACTTTTGACTCTGAAAGACAAGAAAGTAACTGAAATACTTTATTGATTTGTCTATATCCAGTGATTCAATGGCTTGCAACCACTGCAAATTCATCCTATAATGTCAGATAAAAAGTACATACCTACCTGATTTTGTGAGATTAAATAAGGTTTTCACAGCATTAAGTTGGACCTTTGGTTCAAAGGCCCTGGCTAAACCAATCAGAGAAATCACAGCCTCAGATGACACAATAGCATCTCTGCTTACATCTGTTGAAACAATTAAAATAAGATTTTATAATGATTTTGAAAATGTTTCAGTAAAAATGTCAGA
This sequence comes from Distichodus sexfasciatus, assembly GCA_032718565.1. NCBI lineage: Eukaryota > Metazoa > Chordata > Actinopteri > Characiformes > Distichodontidae > Distichodus > Distichodus sexfasciatus. Next base: position 618,412 of record JAVGVS010000071.1, read on the forward strand.
ATAAAAACAAAACCAAAGAAACTTACACACACACCTGAAGAGGCTAGCAAAGCAATACATTCGCTGGAGTTGCACTGAACTGTATGATCACCACTCCGCAGCAAATCAACAAGAGGCTCCAGCAAACCAACCTCAATGACATGCGCTTCCTTTACTATTTGAGAAATAACAACTTTAATGACCCCATTATAGTAAAATTATAATTATATTTATAGCATTTCAGCAGATGATATTTTCCAGACCCCTACATTTCCTGTATACAGAGGCAATCCCACAACCTTTCAGCACATTTCCTACACTTTTCTTACATTTCCGTTAACATTTATGGCATTTAGCAAATACTCTTACCTTGAGTCTCTTCCATTTCTTAATCACAGAAGTAGTCTTCCCAGAGCAACTCGGGGTTACAGGCCTTGTAAAGAGGCTTAACAGTGGTTTTTGGGATAATCATCCCCAATCTTATGATTACCAACACATGGTTTCAGTTGCTTAGACTAACACATTTAAGAGTTTTGACACAATTTAAGGTCTCACTAGATTCAGCTTACTTTTGCTGTCCATGAGAAGGTTAACCATGGTCTGAGAAATCCCCCTCTGGACCTCTAGATCTTCAGACTGCAAGAGAGAACAGCAGGCCTCCAGAAATGCAAGGGGTACATGGTTCTGAGCTGCAAAAAAATAAAATAAATAAATGAATAAACTATGGATATTTTATATGTTAAATATATGTAAGTGCCCTTGCTTTTATTCACACAATAGCAGGGAGACAATGTAAATAAACAGATCTTTTGTGGACATGCAAATTAGACATTTTCATTTTACTGGTCTTCAACTGTGACTCGGTCTATCACTGTAACTAAGCAAATATGATTCACTGGTGTGTTGAATTATAACATAGAGAAAATAACGTTGGAAAAATAACAAGAAATGATTTTTTTTAATGTTTGAAAATTACAATATTTATATACGTGAGGTTACCTGTGTCCAGATGAGAGCGGTGTTTATCGCCGTTTGTCCTCAAGTCGGATCTGCGCAAAAGTTCATGCATTTTTTCCTGAGGCGAAATCGCCCTTTTCAGACAACAACATTCCGATATTTTCTTTGCAACGTCCTTTAGTTTCTGTACAAAATTTGCCGTCTTTTTTTTCACAAAAGCTTTAAACTCGTCCAGAACTTTCGCGCATCGGTCGCACAGTCCCATGTGGAAAACTTTAAAAAGTCAACCTATAAAATATTACTCAGACGTGATGTGTAAAGGCGCAACTTATTCTTTTAGGTTAGATAAAAAACACACGCAGTTATTAGGGATTCATAAATGTCAGCACCACTTATGGCAGACCACATCCACGTTTACTGCTTTCCTTAAACGAGTTTCCCCAAACAAACTCTGTATTGACTGATCTCAGGACAGCGCAGTCCGACTCAAGTTCCATCACAACCTGCAGCTCCGCCTCTGAAACGCACAGGGAGGGCGAGACTTCGGCTTGATTGTATTGTCCATTGTCGTTAACAAATCCCTCCTGCATCAATACTCCACTTTACCCCTTCAACTCTGAGCCACATTTTATGACTTTTTTTTATTTACTTTACCTGAGTCGAGCACTATCAATCAGTATGTAATAACAAAATTATGAATAATTTATATAATTGTTTTCAAACCATAATCTGAGGTGGTTCGTCACTTGACGTATTAAGTATGGAGTTTACTAATAAAATTATTACCACTATTAATGAAAAAAGCATCTTGTCATAGGTAAATGTAACGTCAACCTAGTCTGCTTCGTGATTAATGATTTAATAATAAAAATTAAACCATCCAAGTTCAGATTAATGATTTAATATCCTCACAAAAATATTAATGGCCCTAAGTGAATCCAACTGAAACCTTATTATTCTTCATTTAAATTATTTTCCTAATTAATTTCTAACATTATTTTGTGACAGACAATCTTTTTATTGGTAATCTCTAATATTTTGTATTTGTTGATAATTCTAATAGAATCCTTAATGGTTTTTGTTCTTATATTTTGAATTAACATGATCAGGCTAATTGCACCAATTACTGGTTTCTGTTCCTGGCAATTATTTGTAAGATGATGCATTATTAAGCAATGTACTTTTAATTCCTAATATCTTACATTTATTATATAATTAATGTCATCCAAAGCTAGTATACCTGAATCTAAAGCAATTTTTGTGCCTAGCCAGTTAGGTTGCTGTTAGGAAAAGGTGTGAGTCGAATGATGGGGCAAAGGGCTGTTAAATTGTGTTATTCTTTAGTACTATGAGATATGAATTTGAGTTATAAAAGATTCTTGGACATCCTCAATTAATTGGAACTAATATTAAGTAGGAAACTAGAAAAAGTAAAAAACATTGAAGATAGACACCATTGTGAAACACTGGAACAATTTTAACGATGGATTTTTAAATAAGTACAAGTAAAAACTGATTAAATCAAGAAGATTTAATGAAAACATTATAGGGAAAAACTATTTAGGCTAAGAGAAACTATTAAATACTGATGTATATTTTGTAATGTAACTTTCATGCATAAATTATGAGTCAGAACCCAATGATGGTTGCCACTCAAATGCACACTGTGCACGAGAGGGTTAAAAGAATGCTGCTGTAGAACTAATGTTCTCTCCCATTATATGAATTCCATTAAGGTTTTAATGAATGATAGTCCCTCACACTCAAGAGCTTTTCGGCTCTCTGTGGATCTTTACGTATTAGTGTAATTTAATTCATTTTCTTGCCATATATGTTGTGTTTGGCAGACTAATATCCTGCAGTTGTTTCTGCCATCCTCTTTTGTAATATTTTCTAAACTCAGTACAGATTAATGAGGTTGTGCATGAAGAAATCAAAATATGAGACGGCCAATAAAATTGTCACATTCTATTCTGTTGTCAGTTACATAGCAGTGTTAAACTTGCCATTTTAATGTGATGAAAAAGTCCACATGACATTATGCATGATGGTAAAGTTGTTATAAAATAGGAATAGTTATTCAGAATAATGTATAGTAGTGGTTATGCAAAGTTGCAGGACTTATTGCCAGTAGGCTAAAGCTGGCTTATCAGTTGGTACATCTTGATGGTTTAACTGTGCAAATAAATGATCAAGAATGCAGTCTTACATACACATTGTAGCGACTGAGAAAGTATGAGCAATTGAGGCAGTGGTGCTGTAGGGGTCTGAATGTGGGACAATTGTGTTGGTGACTGTAAAATTGGCAGTTCAAATCCAAGAAGAGTCTTTTAAAAACAAGTACCTTAACCCAAAGATGCCCTAGAAAGCATGCCTCTGTAATTAGGAAATGTAAACTGCCATAAATGCAATGTTGTGTTTTTAGAAATGACAAAAGCCAGTAGTTTCCATTGCCCTGTCAACTGAATAGTCCTACAAATTTTAAGAATAAAACGTCACATTATTTTTCGCTCAAATTGTAGTTCACATTTTCTCCACCGGAGGGCGCGTCACTACTTGTGCCCTACATAGGAGACTTAACACTACCGTAACTCTAGGATTAAACGCGGCCGTCCATTAGAATCCATTAAATCCCACTAGCGCACCATTACGGAGAGTCAGGAAAATGTGGATTTTCTTGCGGAACCCCTTTAATATTTGTATAATTATGTAAACCCAGATGCTGGGTTTTGTGTGCATTTTGCGTGATTGTCATCCGATGCGCTTTGACCGCGGTTTTCCTGCAGCTTCTGGCAACAATGTTAAACTAGAGGAGAATCCATGAAATAAAACACGGAACCTGTTTAATTAACCTAAGATGTCACGAAGAAAGCAGACAAAGCCGAGCCCTCTGGAAGGTAAGAGATACTCTTGTCTTGGTGCTACGACGTTAAATGAGTGTTTGGAGACGTTAAGCTGCAGTAGCTTTTCTAGTAATGTTGCTGCTGATCAAGTTGCTGAGTCCGAGTCCATTTTATTAACCTTTAGGTTACTTATCTAAAAATAACAACATTGTGGAGCATTAGATTTGCTCGTTGTAGGCTTCAGATGAGGAGGACGTATTTATTCGGTGAGATTTTTTATCCCGAAAAGTTGTAGTTAGCTGCACAGGGTTGTCAAACAGGACAGCCGAAGAGAACAGACCCCTAGCTCTGTGATGGATAAAGGCTGGAAAATCCAGGTCTAAAAAGAAGCCTTGACAGGAATTTGGTTCAACCCTTCGGAAATTCTCATATCTCGTTACACACATGGACTGATGTCCGAGTCAGCCTGGTTAATGGAACTAAAATAAAATCCCGTCCTTACTTTGCTCTGTAGAGTTGAACTTTTCCAGCTGTACACAGAACTCCCAAATCCTGTTTAGTTTTATGAATACAATTCTTTATTATTCTTTGCATTACATGTGCAATGTTGTATGACCCTATACATTTTTTTAAAATATTCAGTCTTTGAGTGTATATTTTAAGTAATGTAGCTTTTGTATTTATAACAATTTGTGTGTACCTTTTCTTTTCACTTGAGTATTTAAGGCACGGGGTGTTGTTCATTTCGATGGTTATTATCAATTAATTAATTAGGCCTGTAATTACTGAGTAAGAGACTTTATGTGCCATGTGATGCCCTTAACATGTATCATAACTTTACACTTTCATTTACACCTTATTTGTGACATTGTGTATGTCTCCAACCTCTTCCTTTTTGGTGCCCAAAGATCAATATAGAGACTTGAGCATGCTTTAGAAAGTGTGGAAAGATTTAAAGGGTTCCACTGGCCAATAAAAATGGTCACCAGTGAGATTTTTCCATTAGAATGTAGACTAATGGTTTCTATTGATGTCCATTACAGGTTGCCATCAGAGTGTCATTCCACAGTTTCCTAGCAACGCTCATGATGTGTCCATCTTCTTTTCATCCATTGGACGAATTTCCCATTAGATAGTCTTCCAATCAGTATAGAGAATTATGAGTATTAGAAGACAGTACGTTTTGATCGTATTTAATGACAATACTATTCTTCCCTTTTAAATAGCATCCTTTTATTTGTTTTTCTTAAAGATAACCAAATGGACATTAAAGGATCAAGAATTCCAGCTTTTCATATTAAAAGTGAGGAGGGTCATTTAACACTAGAGGAGGACAGCATGTCTCACAATGGAAGCCCAGTGGTAAGACTGTTTACATAAATGCTAACCATGACGTCATTACCATTATATGTACTTTCCTTTTAACAACTGCAAATGATACGTATATAACTTTTATATTTTGGTATCCTCCCAAGCATCATTTAACTCATAGGCTAATTAGTGAAGTTAATTTATAGTTAGTGCAGTCTTTCTTTTCACTTCTAGCAGAAAGAAAGCAACAAGACAGTTGAATCACAGAGGATATATTCACAATTCATTTATCCACTCACAAAAACTGCTGAGAAGAGAGGGAGAGATTTCTCAGACAGCGAGGAGGAGTCAGTTGTTCCCTATAAACTGTACCAGGAACTTCAGAATGACTATGTGGTACTGCGTCAACATCTAAAAGAGAAGGACTTGCTCATTGCTGAGAAGGATGCTACAATCAGGAGATTCAGAGAAACATACAACAAAATGTCAGTGGAGTTGGATAAATTGGGGAAACTGAATATTTGCCTTCAACAACATCTATTAAAAGAAGCAGGTCAGTTCATCTTAAAATAACTTTTAGTAATTTCTTACCACTTTGATTTTCTTATCTGGGATTAGTAAACCTGACCATTGTAGCCAGAATCATGTCAAATCACATTGCTCACACTGTGTATATATATTTTTTGGTGTTTACACATACAGTAAATGCACATCAAAACTCCATCCTTATTAGTGATATTATGACAAACTGGTGTATTTGTTTCTTATTAAAGGATCCTCCATGACACAGACAATCTCCACCGAAGACAAAGGAACCTTATATAAACCCTCGGAAAATGTGATGCTTTCAGAGGCGAAGGTCCAAAGTGAATGCTTTCCTGCAGCTCATTTAGAAAACAGTTTGGGGAAAGTAAGATGGAACACATGCAGCATCCAAATATTGTGAATGTCCCATATCTTTTTTCCTGGATGATGAATTAACTTTACTCATAATATTTCATAGGTGGACTTTGGATATGGGGTTCTCTTGGACAGACAGAAGTGGCAACTGATCCAGAGAACAGAATCCCATTCCAAATTTTGCAAGTCCTTAGCTGTAGCCATTTGGGGCATTGAGACCTTGAAGGAGAGAAGTGTGACTGGCTCCAAATCTAATGCTGTCAAGGATTCTGTGGCAAAACCTCCACTATCCCCAAAGAAAGTTGGTATTATCAGGGGTAAGTACTCGTTAAGAACTGGGATTTTTCTCAATTAGTGCTGTGAATTAATCAGTGGGTTACCCCATTTTTCAAAAGAATGTGAATGATGACGGCAGTGTGTTTGCTTCAGATGGTCCTTGTCTCCCATTACTGAATAAATGTGATATTTGAAATCATGTTTTCCAAACAAGATTGCTTGAAGGAGCGACTACAGCAGCGTGGCTATCCAAGGGAGGCAGTTGACAGGCAGCTGCGTTTGGTACGACGGTTTCTCTCTGAAAAAATTTGTGACATAAAAAGAAAAGTCAGCTTGAAGTCTAAGGTGAGAAGCTGTCCAGTTTATTATTTTGTTTTTTAAATAGCAGAAAGCATGTTCATTTGATTTACTATGTTGTTATAGGTCTGCACTCCAGCCCATCCGCCGCCTCTTAACAACGACATCTTCCAGTCCGGAAATTAAATGGTTAAAGGCCTTGACCAGGAGCTCAACAATGATGCTCTGACTTCTTTAGGACGCCCAAGGCATTTAAGCCCAACTCTCTCTGGTTTTGGCTCCTCAGAGCACTTGCACCACCACTCCATATGTCACACAGCTTCATGATTGAGACAGTTAAAACTATATATTTGTAAAGCCAACTTGACCTATTTGGATACTTGGATATATTTGCAGTGGTGCATTTTCCAAAAAAAAGTCTGATCTTAAGAAAAAAATACTACTTTTATTAAGGCTATGAACTGCACTCAATTTGTTTTTGTTTGTTTTTTTAAGAAAATGAATTAAGCCATGCAATTCTTTTTTTTTTTTTGGAAACTTTGGAAGTGGTAAAATTAAACTTGTTAACAAAAATACACCTGTCATAATGATCTGAGCCAGCTCACATTATATTAGCAGTAATGTTTTGTTGAAATATGTTAAAAGGGAATTATCTAAAAGGAACCACTATTAAATGTAATTTTTTTTTAATGCAAATATTTGTAAGTTTGGACAAGATGACAAATTTTCTCACTTAAAGGGTATGTTAATTCTAAATAGCAAAAACTTAACATACAGTTTGTGAATTCTCTGCTATTCAGAATTAACACATAAATTTTGTGCAAATTCTGAACAGCAGAGAATTCACATAAACTGTACGAACTGGGGAAAACTAATAATGACACTACTGCTCGCCGCCACGGACTCTGTACATGTCAGACATTTGGAAGTTTTTAAATATTCTATTTATTTAAGTTAAACTCCATCCATTTTCCATGCACGTCTCTCGACTTGTCCTCTTGGTTCCCTTCGTGATGCAGAAGAGATCACGTGTCTTTATAACAGCTATTGTGCTACGAGAAGCCTGTCCACTTTCCATTAATCCCACCGGATCAAGTGTTACCATGGATGTCCGACAGGGGCGATCGCGAGTAAGTCTACAAAGAACGGGAGTGAATGAGCTGAACTGCTGAAATCGCAGTTCAGAAAAGTACAGACTTATAACATTACTTAGAACCACATTTATTTATTTCCTTAGCAAGAAGGTTTTTTGGTAATTACAGTACTGCGCATGTCTTGAACCCCCATTTTTATATTTCGTTACGAAAATTACATTTATTGCAACGTGATATCATTCATGTAAATACTATTCATCCATTAAAACACAAGACTTTTGCACAGTCGTGTTTTTAAAATACCAAGACCAATATTTTACACATATATCTTATATCTTTGTTCAAGATTACTATATTACTAGAAGATACTATGTATTACTACACTACACAGTAGCTACATAATAGCTACAGTTTATAAACAATGTCAAAGCGAACTTTGTCGTCTTAGCTTTATACAAGTATATAGAGAAACGAGACGACGTGGCTAAAGTTTCTACAGAGTACAAAGAAGGAGGAAAGCACACAGAATAAGTATAAATAAATAGACTATGAAGTATAAACTCTGAAATATGAGTGCAATTTTAGTTACGTGAGGTATTCGATGACGTGCAAATATTGCAGCAGAGATGTTTCCTCACCGTAATACAATAATACACTTGCTTGGTTTATATATACAGTATGTCTGTATCAGTCTTAATGTTTCTTTAGGAAAAGCACGACTCGTTTTAAGATGCAAGAATGCAATACTGATCGGAACACAACTTTAAACAACCTTGCGGTTTTTTACTCTTTCGAGAGCGCCCTCTAGAGGCAAGTACAACCCGGAAGAGGTTGTAAAGTGTCTCATCTCCCTCTAAACGTCCACTTAACTACCCTACATAGGAGACTAAACAATACCGTACCATTAGGATTCAACGCGACTGGCCATTAGGAACCACCAGGAACCATTACACACCATTAGCGTACCATTAAAAACACTTGGAAAAATATGTTATTTAAGACACAGTGAATCTGTTCCTCATTTCTATGCTAAATATATTACGGGTAACTCTGTTGTGGAAATAACGGCGTATTTTAGAATTTTACTGCAGCTTTAGACAACGTTACAATAGAATGTTTGTAATAGCATAAAACATATAACCCGTTTAATTACCTTCTCTACTATGTCTCGAAGAAAGCAGACAAATCCCAGTCCTCTAGAAGGTAAGAGATATTTAAATTTACTAAAAGTGCATCTAATCGGAGACAGTATTAGCTCGCTTAACTTGGCGAGTTATTAAGGTTTATAACACGGGCATTTGTAGGTTATTAGCTTCAGATTCGACAAATGTGTTATGTACAGTTAGTTTTATAGCTAGTCATGTAGTCTTAAAAAGTTTTAGTTTGCTTCACATTGTTGTGTACAGGACATGCGAGGAAAACAGAACACTAGCTTAATGGATGGATAAAGGCTGAAATCCAGGTTCAGTGAGCAGCCTCCGCAGGAATTACTTACAACCGTGTGGATATTCTAACATCTCATCTCATCACAACACACACACAAGCCAAATGATGTTCATCAGGTTAATGGAAACAAAAACTGTTTGGATTTTCACTTTCTGTTGCCGAACATTTAAAGCACATTGCAACTCCAGATTTGCAAAGTTAAGAATTTGTCATTCCGTTTCATATTATTGCTTATTATATTCAGCGTAAAGTGTGTTATTATTGCAGTTTAATTACATTATACATCCTGTTTATATTTTGGAATATCCCTTTAAATCATTTGTAGACAAGATTAATTTTTAATTTAGAAATATTTTACAATTTAGAACATATCTGTTGTAAATCATTTAAAAGTTATATGCATTCAAATGTGTCATTTTATGTCCAGTATTCACAACATTCCATAATCACATCATGTTACATTATCATGTTAATTACTTTCATCTTTGAGCAATTTGGCTCAAACCCTAAGCAGTCATTTTAAGTGAGTTATTGTTATGCTAACATTGCCTGGCACTACCTTCACAAGAATAAGACATTTTATTTAGTGTAACATGAAATATGCATTTCTCAATATTACATTTCATATTGCCGTCCAAAGATCATTATAATAAAATGTTCAGTGGAGCATGCGTTAGAATAAGGCAGACCTTTAATGGACTCCATTGTCTAATAAAAATGGTTTCCAGTAAGACTTTCCCATAAGGGTGTAGGCTAATGGTTCCCTCTGATGTCCATTAGAGGCTGCCATCAGGATATTATTCCACTGTTTCCTAGCAACGCTGATGGTGTTTTTACCATCTGCCTTTGCCCATTAGTCGAGTTTCCCATTAGAGAGTCTTCCAATCAATACAGAGAGTTATGGTTCCCACAGGACAAAAGAGCTCTTAGTTTTTTAGATAAGACTATGCATTGTTTTAACAAGCATTCTGGTATTTGTTGTGTGTTTTTAAGATAATCAAATGGACTTTGAAAAATCAAGAATTTCAGCTTCTCACATTGACAGTGAGGTGGATGATATTTCACTGACTGAAGACTACATGTCTCTTAGTACAAGTTCATTGGTAAGGTGTTTTTTTTTTTAATTTCTGAGTATTAACAAACTACGGGATATAAAGTAATGACTAAATGAATCATGTATGCTATAAGAATATATTATAATAAGTTTGAACTCATAAATGATAATTTCTGAAACTGCTACTCGATTTGAAACGTGATAATTACAGAGAATAAATTCAAGTCTCAGACTGGATGCCCACGGCACACACCAAATTCTTTAATAATTCAAATATCTTCGCTATTAGCTGATGTTTCAAATGTTCGATGTTTTAAGGAGAGAGGATACACTAACTTTTTACATGACTATATCACTACAAGTTTCAGAGCCCCAATCTCGATGAATGAAGTTAATATATTGTTTTTAAAATCTTAACAGAAACAAAGGAGTGTCACAGAGAAATCATACTCACTGAACCTCATCAATAAAAAAACTCCTGATAAGAGAGTAAGAGACTTCTCTGACAGCGAGGAAGAATCAGTTGTTCCTTACAAACTGTACCAGGAACTTCAGGATGGTTATGTGGTGCTACGAAAACACTTAAGAGAGAAGGACATGCTCATTGCAGAGAAGGATGCTACAATCAGAAGGCTGAGAGAAAAACACAACAAAATGGCAGTGGAACTGGACAAAATTAGGCAGCTAAACATTTGCCTTCAAGAACATCTCCTTTTAAAAGAAGCAGGTCAGTTGAACATTGACTTCAATGCTTAAGGAAATCCTTCTAATTATTGTCAAAGGTATGCCAAACTGGTGTATTTATATGTGATAACAGCACCCCAGGTGACACGAACAACCTTGGCAGAAGACACAGAATCATTTTATGAACCCACAGAAAATGTGATGCTTTCAGAGGTCAAGAGCCAAAGCGAGTATTTACCTGAAATGCATGTAGAGAATAACTTAACTGGAAAGGTACAGTAAAACTCATGTAGCATCAATAAATTTTTTTAATGCATTGCTCATTTCAACATGGAGAAATGCTATAATTTCTTGTTTGCGTTGAAGGTGGATCTTGGTCATGGGGTTCTCCTGGATCGACAAAAGTGGCAAGCAATTCAGAGAAAAGATTCCCATTCAAAGTTTTGTAAGTCTTTAGCTGTGGCCATTTGGGGCATTGAGACGTTAAAAGAGAGGAGTGTGACCGGTTCCAAATCTAATGCCATTAAGGGGTCTGTGGCAAAACCTCCACTATCTCCGAAGAAAGTTGGCATTATAAGAGGTAGGTACATGTTCAGTACTCTTTTCTTTAATTTAGAATTTAAAAAAGCATTAATATCCCATAGGTTCCTTATGTGTAAGAATTCACAAATATCACTTCTATAATGCATCCAGCCATTGCTGGAATATAAACAATATGTTTTTGCATATTGGATGGGGTCTGTATAGAATCTATTACTGATTTAATGTCATTTTCTATAAGACTGCCTGAAAGAGCGACTACAGCAGCGTGGCTACCAGAAGGAGGCAGTTGATGGGCAACTAAGTCTGGTACGGCGTTACCTCTCTGAGAAAATTTGCGACATAAAAAGAAAAGCCAGTGTGAATTCTGAGGTGAGATGCTGATGCAGTTCAGTGTTCTGTTTTATTCTTTAAATGGCAGTATGAGGAATTGTGTTTGGGTGTTTTCTTGATTTACTGTGTTGTTACAGGGCCGTGCTCCAGCACATCCAGTGGTGCCTCCCAGTACTGACGTTAACCAGCACTTAAGTTCTCTGCCTGTCTGACAGTTATGAACCTCAATATCAACAATTACAAAGAAGGTGAAATATGGTTTTGGAATCTTGTCAATTTCAACAAAAACATTTACTAGAAGACTTCATGCTGTACTAAATGAAGAAAAATCAAGACTTCTAAAAACTCTTTCAGAGTTCCACTAACTTGCAAATAGCAGTCTTTGAATGAACAAAACTGACATTAGCTGACAAAATGTTGCCCTCTTCCAAATAAAGATGAACTCAGAAGCAGGCAATCAAGTAGCTGAATCTTTGCTTGCTTGATAGCCTTTGCTCATTTTCCATTTGCCAAATAAGGGCCACACAATGAACCAAAATGGTTTTTAATAAAAAACAATACTGAAACATAAGCAATGTATTTGCTGTTTTTATTTCGTTTTTTTGCTTGGGCTGTCGCTTGCTTTGGAAGTCGTGCTTTATTAGTATTACCTTTCCCTGGGTCTGTACTTCATGACATTTAAAAATCACAGAGCCTGAAAAGACTGAGAAGATTATTTTTACATACTGGTCTGTGCAGAAGTTCAGGGTAATTTACTTTTATACGCCAAACATGTTTGATATACTACAACTCACTAAAAACTGAGGAAAAAAACAGAATCTGTCCATTTTTTATGTTCTGTGATTCTTTTTCTAGATTTGTTTATGTATCTTTATAATAAATTGTATATTTTTTATAAGTTATCATATACATTGTTGTTGAGGTTTTAATTCTTTTGAAATGATGTGGAATTTACTCACGTGTTCTATTAAAGCAAAATTTCACTCACTACTATTAGTTAAGAAACAATCATGATTATGACCAACAAACACAAACAGTAATGATGTTTTCTGTTACTCAAATTCACCATATTGAAGAAAAAATCTGGTGTAGGATTTCAACAGCAACTACATCTTTGCTGTCTTTCTGCTCTGCTGTATAAAGTCAGGACACCAGAAATGTGCCATCTATAAAACAGTGGTATTGTATATGGTATTAGTATTAACAGTCATAAAATTTTGTTTTGTACAGTTTGAAGTCTGTAAAATTTAGGTCATTTCTATATGCAAAAAGGTGGAAAGTGGCCAGTAGATGGCACTATCACTCTTGCATTACACCCGCTATGACCATTAGTACATATAGTAAGTGTATCATTACCAAGGTAGGTGCGAATGTCTTTATGCCTTATCTTTATAGAACAATCCTCTTATTGTACTATACCCTTAAATGTACTATACTATGCCTTTTAGAACTGCGAACAGCAAAACGACTGTATTTAAGAGGAAAACTGAAATAATAAGAACTTCCATACAGTATTTAAGCACCATTCCTTAATTTAGAAAATTAACCATAGGTGCCTCATATTCAGCCCAAAGACAGAAGCACTTAACAGGTAATGATAACTCTGATAAATAGGAATGGAAATTGTGTGGGTAAAATGACCCAGTTTCAAATGCAACATATGCAGCAATTCATATTACATGAGCATCCTCTGACTGTAGAATGTTATGCATTTGGAAGATGATTCCTTTAAGTGAAAGATGGAGGGAGGGAGGAAGGGAGATTCCTCAGATTAGACATGGCGTTTGCTTTTGTTTCTGAATTAATAATGAGAAAGCGGGGGACAAGGGAGAGTGAGAGAGACTTAAAAATATATCACAATACAAAAAATATATATTAAAAATATATCACAATACAATAAAAACATTAACATTGAAACTCGTTGTGTGTTTCAGATTTTCTTGCTAACTGGGTCAATATGAAGAACTTAGCTTTAAGCTGAACTAAGTCAAAGTGATTTCTGAGTGTGCTTTTTTGGTCAGTTTCATTACTACAAATGAAACTACAATAATGTACTGCCAGGATAACCATAGAACAATACAACCACCAACAGGCTCAAGATAATCTGCTGGAAGATTTGGTTTCATTGCAGCTGGGCTCTTTGAAAGCAGTAGATGCTTATCTGAAAATCATGTGGCAGTGTTTGTTTTAAGCTGTATTTGCATCCTTAAGTAGTTGCACTTTTATTGGCCAGCCAGGAAAACATATTGCTTTTGATGTTTTGTGCTAATTTATTTAGGAACAAATCTCATTATATTCTTTCTTTGCTGTTGTTTATTCATTTATTTATTCTGACAGTTTTGCGTCTAGAGATGGCGGGCTGTGCACACCGGATTGCTATATTTATGTGTAGTCTCTGCTGCATACCAACAATGCATCCTGTTTTGTGGTTGCACAAGGCAGATAAAGATCGTCATACAATAAGGTACATAACATCAACATAGCATCAACTGAGAGAAGACACCAGTGAACTTGTCAGGTGTCAGACAGTGCGAGCCATTAGAATGTCCAGACAGCATCAGTCTGACCCCGGCAGCCTGCCTCTACCTCTACAACAGGGGCGGGGAGAAGCGGGGAACATCTGCTATTGGCCATAGTCAGGCGCTGCTCCAGTTATGATTTGCTAGAGGCCAGAGCATTAATTGCACTGCAATTAATTATTCAGGGAGTTTACAGTTGAGCATCTGAGTAGACTGAGCAGATGACTGTGCGTGTCAGCACGGGATGTCAGATTCTGCTTGAAAGGTTTCTGAGTGTGTCAACAACTGAGTTTTGAGACTGACCTTATTTTTATTCCTTGCTCACTGCCCTACAGTATAGAAACCTTATAAAAAAAATTGGGGGGCTTACATTAGAATTTGTCACATTTGAACATGTTTGTGGTTTTGTCCCTCATATCATGTGGAAAACAAATGTTACTGTCAACTGCAATTAAATTCAGTTTTTTATAAATAACTTCTTATGGAATTGAATTGAACTCATTTCTCCCTGAAATAAGTTTTTGCAGGTTGGGATGCCTGTGTGTGTGTGTGTGTGTGTGTGTGTGTGTGTGTGTGTGTGTGTGTGTGTGTGTGTGTGTGTGTGTGTGTGTGTGTTTTCACAGTATAGTATCTCAGATCTTTATCAAAGCACGTTTCCGTATAATTTTACACCTTCACAAAAACAAAATGTTTGTGGCAGGTTTCAGTGTCATACCTCATTAACAGAAACAAAAATGGCGTCCTTCCAACGTCTGTTCAACGTCTTCAAATGTAAGACAGATGTTTAAAATTTAGGTCACCCAGTCGTTATGTATTATAAACAAAGCGTTCGCAAAGTTCCTTAAAAGTCTCGTCGAAATTCAGCACAAACCGTTTAACTAACGAGCCATCAAATCTAGCGACGCATTGCTATCTGGTTACCATTTTGAGCATAATTTCATCGTTTGGCCAAAAGTACAACTGCTTGTAGGCTCTTGGTCTTGTTTGTTTGTATTTTACAGCGTGTTTTTCCCCTTTGTTAAGTCATGTGTGTTCAATAACGTTTCTCACAACTAAAACCGTAAGCAAGAATCGAATCCTCACCTCTACAATTGCCAGGTGACATTGCCGCTATTCAAGACGTCTTGCAGAGAAACGCCATATTAGTTGGGCGGTGTTTTCTGAAAAGGTCGTTTATTCCATCAAACGTACAACTATACTACAGATACAGGTATAAATACGTGCTGTGCTAGGACAAATTAGCACAAGTTGTCTGAACATCGTTATATTATTCTAAACATTCTACTATAAGCACTCACAACAAACATGACCATGGCACCCTTACAATGCCCTATCAGTGTTCTTAACAGTAACATTGGCGTTTACAAGTA
Organism: Distichodus sexfasciatus; assembly: GCA_032718565.1. NCBI lineage: Eukaryota > Metazoa > Chordata > Actinopteri > Characiformes > Distichodontidae > Distichodus > Distichodus sexfasciatus. Next base: position 634,015 of record JAVGVS010000071.1, read on the forward strand.
AATTTAAGTAAAATCATTTACAATATCATGTGCAGGACCTTAATTATGGTTACCGAATGTAACCCAGATGTCATAAACACCATGTTAAAAACGTATTAATGCCTGATATTTTAAAGGTCTTGGACACATGTCTACCAAATCCTGTCATCACTTATTAAAAGGCATTAAGTCCTTATTTGCCTTATTTCTGCTACTGAGTGCTATGGGTGGCATTATTGCAATTTAGCCTTAATAGCTTGTAATCTGGCTGGTGAATTTGAATGGGGTTTTTTTTGTTGTTGTTGTTGTTTTTAATAGACTCTTGAAAACAAATAAAAAATGATTGTGTACAGATTTAACATCTTCAGAGCATTGCATATTATTTTCATAATACTGTAAACTCAGGGTTAAAATCTAAATTCACTTTACCACCCAGGCTCAATAAAGTGATATGAACTCCACACAAGGTAAGGTCAGGCTGACGTAAATGTACAAGATGAAATCAAATTCAATCCAGTTTTGTCAAAATGTTTAATATAAAATATCGTACAAAATGTAAAAAAAAAAGAAAAAGAAAGAAAAGGGGAAAAAAAAGAATCAGTTATGTTGTGAAGCAGTTTAAACAAATCTGCCTCAAACCTTGGCACACTTGTGTCTAAGTGCAGTGTACATGCTTAGCAGTGTCAAACACTAGATAAACTTACAGAAAGATTAAAATCTGGTGTACTTGTAACAGAAATGATATAGCAAAACAGTGATACTCCAGTATGGTAAACATTTATGCATTTTGACCAAGTGCAAGCAAGTGCACAACTGAAGAAAGCAGAAACGTCTTTGAGAACTGAGTGTTGGATGTGCTGGAAGCACTTAATGAAGTAATAATTATCAAGGAGATAGGAAGGGCTGTGAAATCTTTGCCACAAACAAGGAAAGAGTATATACAGAGACAGATTGTGGCACGGCAATGTGTGTCCCTTCCCATTGTGCAAACAGAGACAAAAAGTCAAAAAGCTCAGAGAACCAAGGCATAACACAGCTTGATCATATTTAGGCTCCATGCAATGTCTTTTTCTAGATATTTCTAGAAACCTTCAAAGCATTTATGCAGCAGATCCAGAGAAAGTGACCTTTTTTGCCCATCTGACTAACACGGCATAGGAGTTCTAGATTTGTCCAGCACATGTGCGGGAAGCATATCTGAGGAGTTCTTGGAGTTGTGCATTTTGTTTTGGCTGCTGTCTGAGGAACACTGTCGGAATGGCGCTCTGTCTCGCAGCCCTGTTATGCAGCTCCGGATCTCTTTCCGGATGTTGTCGCTGGAGAGGACATACAGAATGGGGTTGATGGCGCTGTTAACTGTGGAAAGACCCAGTGAGATGGTGTAGGGAGTATAGATGCGTCTCTCAAAGTAGCAGGAATTCTGAAGTTGGGGGAAGTTATAGATGATGGCACGCATTAAAAGTATGATGTGGTAGGGGCCAAAGCAGACAAGGAAGAGCAGGACAACGGCCACAGCCAGGAGACGCACCTTGTCCTTCTGACAGGAAGGCAGCCCAGTGCTGGCCCTCACGTTGGCTAAGATGGCACGGTTGGTGAAGATGAGCACAGCTAGCGGGACCAGAAAACCCACACAGAAACGGGCGTAGCTGAAGGCAGCTATGATGGATGTATTGTTTGCGGGTTCGAAACAGCGCCTATCACCGGTTCCCGCATTACCCTCAGGCATTCTGAAAACAGGAATGTGGACCAGACCCACCAGAGCGCAGATTACAAGTGTTACCAGTATTGCCAGCCTCTGGCGCCGGAGTCCCCGTGATTCCACGGCATAAACCACAGCCACGTAGCGGTCGATGGAGATGCAGCAGAGGAGGTAAATGCTGATGTACATGTTGTTGAAAAACACATAGCCAGTTATCTGGCAAGTCAGAGAATTCCAGGGCCAGCGGTGACCCCAGTGTACGTAGACAGTCCACGCGGGCAGCGTCAACAGGTAGGTGAAGTCACAAATGGACAGGCCCAGCAGGTAGATGCCCAGAACATTCTTGCGGCGTACCTGGAGCAGAGTGAGATAGATGGTGGCTATGTTGGCTGGCAGGCCCACAAAGAGCACCGTAGTGTAGAGGGCTATCAAGGGTGTGCGGGAATCATCGTACGGGGTTGTGCAGGTCATATTATTCTTGGGTGTCACTGTCATGGAGGTCTGAGTCACGGGATGCAGACGCATGATCTGCAAAGGAAGCAATAGAAGGAGGGAGAGAAGAAATAGGGGTAACTAACAAACAAACTAACAACTACTGAGTTCTGTGCAGTTTTTCCATTTCTGTCTAAATGATTAATATTTACAAATGTGTTATTCTTGCACTTTCACACTATCCAGAGTGACAGTTTTCCTGAAGCAAATTGGGGTTAAGGGTCTAAATAAGGGAAAGATGATTACCAGTTTTTATGCCATAACCAATCTTACAGTCACAAAGCCAAGGTTTTATTCACTCTGAACCACTTCATCACAACCACTTCTTAAACATTTTTACATTTAATTTTTCAGTTACACCATTAAGCAGACGTTTTTAGCCATAACCTTTATAGTCAAAGGCTGTGGCTATAACATTTGTTCTTCAAACCTATAAAGCCAGTTTAACCAATCAGCATTCTGACAACCCATTTGCAGCCTCAGAGACTACCTACCCGAGTAAAAGCAGTTTCTCAACAAGACAGCTGCTGAAATATTGATGCCGGCTCTCCTCATTGGAGGAGAATCTGCGAGAAGCGGCGCTTTGCTGTATCGCAGCAGCAGCAGTGGAGTCGGCGAGTAACAGCTGCCGGGAGGAGACGTGACAACATCATGTTGAACTGATCACGAGAAGCACTCGGCAGTTTTTTGTTCTTCTTCATGAAATGAAAGTTTACCTAAGCTAAAATCAACCGCTTAAGGTAGCTGCTGATTAAATGAGCAGAATGGAGCATTTGATTAACCGTATATACATGGAGTTGACAATTAATTTAAGCCGTTTAAACAACTTATAATGATTTTTACGTCCTTTCTGTGATTTTTTATTTTATTCTTTTTTTTTTTTATTTTTACTTAATTTAGATTGTTTAAGGTGTCAAAAAGGAAGTGTGTGCAGTGTTTGAGGAAATGATTCAGATCGTAATGGTGATGATTCAGACTTTTCGGCTGGGTGCGGTATGCAAAAAATATATAAAAGATACATATATTTATATAGTCGGGTTTTACCAAGAGGTAGTCGGACACACGTTGAATGTTTTAGGGGTTTTGCTCTCCGAACACACGAGGTAGTAAGAGAGGAAGTTTGTTAATGCATAATTACTTTGGAAATACTGACAAGAGATGTATATCATACACCGTAATATACATTTCTGTCAGTATTTCAAAGTAATTTAGCACGCACCATAGACGTACATGCTAAATGCTGACGACACGGATTTGTTCCCACTAGACTGAATATTTGACCTTACGGTCAGTAGAGTCCACACACACATATACACAGTTATCTATTGAAAAAAAAAAGGTTTCATTGTGCCTCGGGCGTTAATTCTTGCACTTTACTGTTAAAAGCGACAAGATGACTTGAAGAAGAGAAAAGTCTTTTTTATTTACGTGTCTGATCGGATTAGTCAGAAATAAATTGCTGGAGGGCGATGGAGCTTTATCCTGCTATTACAACGCACACAAAACCAGTGAAAAGCTTTGAGTCAGATTTACAGATTCACCTTGTAAAAAACACACCAACTGACTGGATGAACTGTAAATACTCTAGTGCATTCAAAATAATAATCTTATTTTAGAATGAAACAGTCTACTACAAACCTACCTACAACCTAACAATGTTAAAACAGCCAAAAAAAAAAAAATCAAATCAATCATCAAATTTCAGCACCTTTTCCAAGACCGTGTAAATTAACACAATATGATTCTATTAATTCAATCCAATACGTAAAGATAAGATAACCCACACTGTTTCTTATTTAGCAGCAGTCCTCAGGACTATGTTGACACACTTCGTCTTCAAGCAGAATAAAATTCTCTTCACTACCATAGTCAACTTTTGCTAATGTCTAAACTCTTCAATACTGCACTCTTTGCAAACAATGAAATAAAGAATTACTTACCATTATATGGTGAAAAGAATTATCCAAGCTTCAGTCCAAGCTAATGAGCTGTCGTACTCAACGTTGACAAAACACAATGAAGAGCAAGATGCGCGCAGAGAGGAGGGGACCTCCCTCACACACACACACACACACACACACACGCACTAACGCACACGCGCGCGCGCGCGCACACACACACACGCGCTGAAGATCACACCCAATTTTCTCCAATATATATGTATGTACTTCAACATATATGACATATAGAAAGTAAAAAAATAATGTCCTAACAATGAACATTGACGGTGTTTTTTTTTAATTAAATAATCATATTTTATTTACACACAAATGCAGCTGATCTGGAATGTTCATACAATACAATACAATTTTGGCTGCGTAAATGGCGATGGCAGACATGCTGCAGTAGTGCTGGGGCTCATCATACTGTATTAAAAAAAGAAAAGGTCTGCTTCTGTTGACAAAAGAACACTTGGCAGTCCCACATCTGAAATAGGCTGAAGAAAATAAATCCAGCGATGCTGATGAAACATTATGAGGACAAAGCATATGAATAAAGTATGAGATGTTAAAGTTTTCATAACCCAGTTGTCCTTTACCATCAATGCAAAAATCCAGAGGCTGCCTAGGAAATATAACATGAGACAGTGCTTGTTTAAGGACTGTCTCTGAGGGTGGTGGTGAGGGTGGTGTAAAAAAGTCAAAATCCGCTTTAACATGGCAGGGTGTGTAAAGGTCAATTTTTCCATCTGATTTGCTGAAAAAGAAAAGAAAATGTAAATTGGTGTGTTCATGCTATGATTAAGAAATATTTTTGATAATAAAAATAATATATAATTATTATTGTATTTTTGCTATTGTAGAATGCTGAGACAGCAGTGAGAAGAAGTTTACATCTTCTGCATTTGTGCATGCATACAGGAAATAACTTAAAAAGTTTCAATCATGAGAGCAGTCCTACTGTTCTAACCATGTTACACAAGAGTTCTTCAATCTTCCTGTCTTCGACTGAACCGCGTTCTACTTTCCCTCGGTACACAATCAGCTGCTGACGGTCCTTCAGGTCTTTGTAAGTCTGTTTAGACCAAAATATGTGTAATGATCCACAAGCTTCTGTAAAACTGGTGAATGGCGGAAGCACATCAGCAAAATAATGACTGCCATTAAAGTGGCTGCCGTGGTAAACCTGAAGGCTCAAAACTCACATCGATGACAATGTCGTGGCATTTGTGTTTCTGTGCCAGACTCAGTCGAAGCTCGGGGTCATCAATCAAATTCACATAGTCTTGCAACACCTAATAAAAAGAGAGACGGCTTAGATCTTCAGAAGGATAATCAATTTAGACAAGAAAAAATGATCATAATTTTTAAATTCCATTTTTGTCTGAACCACATGCATATGTTCATATAAATCATCACATCTTTATCATTTAAAATATATTACACAATTTAAAGCACACAGCAGCCTTATAGAACATGGAAAAGCTGTACTGATAAGAACAAAGAAACCTGAGAAGTAAACAGACTCCCCCAATCAGCTCCCCCTGGTGAAAGAAGCTTGTTACTGAATGAAGGACCTGTACTGGAGCGTTGTTCTTCTGTAGAATGTCCACCACTCTGTGAAAGGCGATGGGTGACTTCTTCTTGGTGTAGCCCAGCCAGTTTTTGGTGTTGAATAAACTATCAACATCAATCCAGGACTTCAACTTTGCCCTGGCTCCTAAAGCAGTGAGGATGTACTGCTTTTCTGAAAGCTTAATAAATAGCAGCACTTTAGCTTCTTCTCCTCTGCTTAACTAACACAGTTCTCAAAATTCCATAGTAGTTATTGAATGGGACAGTTAAAACAAGTCAACAAAAAAACACTTACCCTAAATGTTTTCTTGATGTTAGCTGGACTGCTGAATGTACCCTGCATAATAACACATATGCCACTGTATTGATCAGTTTGTTTTTCTGTCAAACCTGACCAGGCCTTTAATCGTGTAAAGTTGTGGTATAATTATAGTAATAATAATTATAATATAATTATTGTTTACAATAATTTATACATTGATAAGCCATAATGTTATAACCACCTGAAAAATGAGTCTGCTGCTACAGTATCCAGCCCCATATGCAACAAACTATGATGCACTATGTTTTCGGGCACCATTCTATCAGAAAGTCTATCTATAGTAGCTTTTCTATTGGACTGGTCAATATGGCCCAGCCTTTGCTCCTCAGATGAGGAGACTTGGCTATCCTCGACCCTGTTGCCACTGGTTCACCAGTTTTCCTTCCTTGGAGCACTTTTGGTAGGTCTTAACCACTGCACCTGTCACTGTTAACAGTGTCATCAGTGTATATTGTAGGCAAGTATTCAAGGAACGAAAGTATCACATATGCACATGACCTTAGTTAACCGGCACGGGCCTGTTTCCGGTTTTGTATACTGCAATTTGAAAAAGTCAAACTACCAAAATCACTCAAGTTTCCTGTCAACCCGTTTCTGTGTACAAAACAAAATCCCTTGATCAGGTACAACTCTGTGTTTGATTTGCGATCGACAATTACAATGTGTGAACGCTACAAAGATAAAATCAAACAAATTCTGACCAGATATGTATAATAGAGCGTGGGGAAAAAAGTATACTGAAAGAGGTGGAGGACCTCTTAGCTTTTGTTTTTTGCGTCCATCTTGAAACTGTTTTGCGAGGTGACGTCAAACGGTATAATTGCAATACCATAATATTTTTCTTAAGGTTATCATACTATCAGAATGTCATACCAACCCATGACTATTAATATCTTAAACTCAACATTTAAAAACATCTTCAACAAGAACCTTTACTTTATCTTTCTGCAAGCCAAGCTGCCTACCTCAGACTCTCCGTAGTGGTAGAAGCAAGAGTAGTACAGCGTGGTGATGATTGGCATGTTCAGGATGGAAGCTTTTCTGGGAAATTTCTTAAAAATCTCTGCGTCTCCCCTTTTGTCATTTGCCTGGCAATACAAACAGAACAGAATCTTACAACTGATCCACCAAACATTTTCTTATTATTAGTCTCATTCCTACAAGCTAAAATTCTTGATCTGATCCCATGACAAACATAATGCAGTGAAAACATAGGCCATATTTAAACCCAGAAATCAATAATTTCTGATTAACAATTTCAGTTGACTGACAGTACTTATGAGAATATAGACTTCATTTGAAATCAGAACACATTTCAAAATGTGCCTAATATTTAGCAATTTAGGGAGCAACTTCGAAAATGCCCATTCCTTGAGAAATCTAAGCTGTGTCACTGCTTCTTACTTCTCTTTTTTTCTCACCTAGAAGTCAGTAAAACACACTTCCAGTAGCTGACACCCCCCCGTGCAAAAGGGGAAGAGAATAATGCAAACCAGAGAAAACCGGCAAGATGGGGAAGATGATGAGAAGGATGAGGGAAATACAGGACATTTGAGCCATGTCTGAGGGTAAAAGATGCGTCGACAGCTTATGCAACTGGTTATGAGGAGAACCTCAGTAGTTTGTGTTGAAATGTTGCACATGGTTAAGTCAATCTGCTTCCCAGCTGGTGGATGTTAATGCAGAACAAGCAGCATTCACCTCTATGATGATCTGCCTCTCCAGCAGCGTGTAGTGATCTTGCACATGAGTGGCGTCATCTTGTGAAAAGGGAAGACTTCAAAATAGATTGAGATTTACAGTAAATGCCTCTGAACAGACACTAATAAAAGACAACTTAAATTTTTTTTTTTTTTTTTTTTACCTCAGATTGTTTTTGAGGAAGTCTCTCCTTCGTCCTTCATCCTTAATATTTAAATGCTCTTTGTACTGCATCAGCTATAGTATTAAAAAAAGTCCTTATTGTATCAGTTTGTAAAACTAATATACATTTATTTTTAAGCGTATTCTCTTCCTGCTACGTATAAAATCCTCCAAAATATGAAAACACATTATATTAGTAAAATCCATTTTGAGTGGCACAGTAAAGTTGGCACATACCGCCATGTCTTCTGTCCTGCCAAGGGCCCTACAATAAAGCCATTTGATAAGAGCTGATTACAACGTTACAGTGGAAAATGGCAGTTATTCAAATATAGGACAACACAGACACAGGCAAATGAGACAAAAAGCGTTAACCATTTAAACACTGTATTTATAATCAGGCATCAAGGAAATAAAGAAACCAGCTTACTTCAATAGCTCCAGCAACATCTTCTGCTCTCCCATTTCCTTCAGGTAATGAATATAATGCCGCAACGCTATTTCCCTCAACATTAATTCCCGGAAGAGGATTTCTACATTTGCATTAAGATCAGAAAAAAGTAAATGCTGTGATACCTGTCGCGCAACCAGCCCTAAATATAAAGAGGAGTAAATAACATCTACATACCTTTGCTTAAAGACTTCTTTAAATATATTAAGACCTATAAGAGACCACATACAAATTGTGAATGATTTTCTATGAAGATCTTTTTGTTTGTGTATAAAGCACTGATGATGTTGCATGTGTGACTCTTACAGCAGTGATGACATTCCCATCATGTGCATTGACAGCTTCATCCAACAACAGTAATTTGTCCTGAAGGGAGCGAAACCTCTCCAAGGAGTATGCCTTAAAAAATGTCCCTTGTCAATATTAAAAGCTGACAACCAACAGCAACATTTAAAACTAAGATCACACTAAAAACATTTAACAAGCGGTGCATTGTAAGTCGTTCGCTATACTTAAATATTTAACTTATTATGTGATTTTAAAGACACATTTTACTCTTCCCTTTTTAATTCAGCCTCTCTATTGCTCCATACCTTTCCCTTTCTCATTCTCCCCACCACGTCCTCTGGACTCAGATCACTCACATAATCCTACAAGCAAATTGCATTACAGACAGGATAATATAGTTAGACTAAGACAAAGCCTACAATAACTAATAAAATGCTTATTTGTACCACACAGTGAAGTCTGATGTTTGAACAAAGGGTATTTACCTTACAGTCCAACTTTGGCCTGCGTAGTTCTGGAGCATACACTCTGGGAGACGAATCAATAAATGCTAGAAAACAGAGAAAATAATGTAAACACATTCGATTCAGCTTTTGAAAATCCAGAGCATGTAGTCTTGTCTGCAAAGGGTGGCAGTAACTTACATTCAGAATATGACTGGAATGACTTGCTTTTTGCTAGAGAGATAAAAACACTGAGTTAGGAAACCTACGTCAAGTTCTTGTTGTATGTAAAACACTTAAATTTAGCCATTTTACCATACAAGTTGAGATGTACCTTTGAACAACGAACTCAATGAATAGCCAGAACCTTGTTTAGGTAATGAAGGGGTGGTGTCGATTTTGGGAAAGCTTTGTTCACCCACTGAACGAATGCTGGATGCTGTCTCTTTAACTGACCAGGAGATACCTGCAGCACAAAATCAAATAAACAAACCCCAAAGTGTATAAACTCACCAAAGATGGGAAATGAATGGGAAAAGAGAGAAACAGATGAAGTTTGACTTACTCCCAATAGGTTCCCCACTCCAGCTGACCTTCTCCACATCATCGTCATCGTCATCGTCATCTCCAACTAGAATGCTGTTCACTGCACGCTTGGACTCTTTTAGCTAATAAATAACAAAACATAGGACTATATGGCCTGTTCAAGGTACTTCAAACATACATAAACATGTGTTGTAAGTACCTTTTTTCTGATGTCAGCTTACCTTAGTAAACTCATCATCTTCGTCGTCAAATGTGAAAGCACTGAATTTGGAGCTATTCCAGTATTCATCGTCCTCTGCTTTGGCTCTTGTCATCTACAATACGCAGTCATGAGATTGTTAGGCCTAAAAACTAATTTAACCATTTTAAAAGGCTTGAAGGCTTTTTAAAAATTCAGGACTCAGGACTGATTAGAGAAGGCTAACATGAGGACTAACAATGCTAAAAGTCAATGGAAATAAGCACCCTATAGACAGCGGTGTACTTAATGCACTTGGATTGATGGAAATGCACAAAAGGATTAATTTATTAAATAAATGTTTTTCTAGATGTTGTAATGTTCTCACAAATTGTCCATCAATACTTGCAAAGCACAAATTAACTGAGACCTATGTTTCTGGAGAATTCCTCCATCAGATTGTGGTCTCTGGCAGTCATACTGGGGTGTGATGTAAAACATAGGTAATGTAGAAATGATTCTTTGTATCTAGAATATTAACATCGTCAGTACCCAGTGTGTTCCATTTACCCAAAACCATTCTGCACATGCACAGAAATCTGCAATTTGTATTGATCAAAGTCATTTCAAACAAGACGTGAAGTGTGTCACGGCTTCAAATGTTTCATTGTAAATGTACAGATACTTGGTATTAACAAAAAAAAGATACACGTGTTGAACAGGAAAGTGAGACCAGGTCACAAGTGGTCTCACAAAAAATCTTTGTGTAGACATTTCATATGCCAGGTGTGAATAGGGTTTAAGCGGCAAGATTAATGAGAGTTGGACCAATTCTCTCAACACTTAGGAAAGATACTCAGTATTTCCTTTAATATCTCCTTTAAAATGTGGTACGGTTTTAACGAAATATGAGCGATATTGTCATCCTACAATTTCATATTATCGCATTTTTCAAGCGAAACAATTTGGGTCACTTACAAAAACGCTTAACAGACTTTCCATGTCGCGCTAATACGCAACTTTCCCTAAATGCGTTTAGGATTATTACAATAATATGTCAAACCCTTTGTCAAAACATCAACATTTGTATTATTTCTGCTCACTTTGAGAGAAGAATTTCTAGTCTTTGAGAATAATTATAAAACCGTTTTACTTTACAGATAGGCTTTTGTAGTCCATCTTGGGTTTAAATATTTCATCACGGCAAAGCCAGGCCAACAACATCTGCCGTCGCATAATGACAAAGTCAAATGTAAGTATTCTCTTAACCCGCCTTTGGGATTTGGCAATTCTGTATGAATTCCTCTGAAAACCTTTGCCTGACCTCATGACGTTTCAATCGAGGTCAATGAAAGGCAGTTACTGATGGACATATGACGTGTTTTTTTTGGCTTTTTCGACCGCACCCACAAAGTTGTCATAACCCACCGACTGGTTAGAGAGCAGGACACACGTATTGATTTACCAGCTTTATTTATCATTTAAACACCAGTGATGGCGAACTAGTGATGTCAAAGACATTTGGTATGTCATATATAAAATATAGTACACATTTCCGTTTTCTTAATGCGTTTTGGGTGCATTCACACCTAAAATGCGTTTAATGATTCGGGCTTAACTTTCCCTGTAATTTAATATTATGCACAAGAATGGGCATAACATCTGCGACTATTATAAATACTACATGCGTGTCGTCGTCCTCGTAGTTTTGATGAACACAATTCATAGGTGACGAATACATACCGCTGGTAGTAAAAAACTATTTAAAAAATGTTTTTTTGTTAATTGCGAGGAAATATTACATGTTCCGTGACTTTAAACGAAGGGTTATTATATGATACACGTTACGATACCTACTCTAAAAATAAATAGGCTTAGTCCGTGCCTCATGACCTTACGAATCCTGCAGATCTATGTCATCAGGGTTGGGTGCATTTCAGTAGCAGATCAATCTGCGGTTACAAAAATATCGCTTATCTGTCACAGTTTGCATCATCACTATTGCCCTACTGAGAAAGTGAATTATATTCATTTATATATTCAATTATATTCATTTCAAAGTGAGCTGTTCCGTCTATGCCTGCTGTTATATCCGCAGCTAACCGTATTCTCTCTCTCAAGCCTTTGCCACCTACAACATATTCATAGGTTTTGCTGATAATAAGTACGATATAACATGGATTCTGAAAGAGAGATTGACGATGTCATTAAAGAACAAAACCAGAAAGAAAATCTTACCTTCGAATACTGCAATCAAATCAGAAACACGAAACGTCAGAGTTTCTCTTCCGGGTGCCTTTCCGTCAGAAGCATGTCAAAATAAAAGTCGAGTCAGGCGCTCGTTTTCGGAATTATGAATGAACGGACTATCAGGGTTTTTTTAAATTTATTTATTAATTACATACACACCAGTAAAAAATAGATAATAATAATGTTACATCTTGTGATTAGATACAAGCTGCACATTACAGTAGAGTAATTATTTATGTTACTATATATCTATTTCAAATACCATTAAGGGGAAATAAAATATTTATACGTTTAGTATGCTGAACTGTGACTTTTATTTTGTACAAGGTTTAAAGGAAGCTTCTGCTTAAAGGAGCGCTCTGCTCCGCATCAGACACGCCTTTAACCTATATTACATGGAATGTAAAAAAAAAAGTTTGATCATTTGGCTCCATAAGTATTTTTCTTATCGGACATACCTAGCAATACAGAATAATACAAAACATGAAGACACGATCCTTCATAATGCTGTACAACATATGATCAGTTGGGTCAATTACCATTAAGGCCGTGGTTTTAAGACCTTTTCTGCAGGGCTCAGCTGTCAAAAATATTTTCTCAAAATTGCCTATATGCTCAAATCTCCTTTAAACTTAACCAGCTCCCTGGGAGACTAAGACTTGAGTATTAGCTTAAATTGCAGTTGCAGCTGTGAGATTTTCCCTCAGTCATTTTCAGTGTCATTCTTTAGCCTTGTCACACTCCCTTTGGGAACCACTGTTGGGGTCACTGAGGTAATTAAGATAATTATGAAAATTGCTCTTACAATAGCTAGTCCATAAATCTGTTACCAAGGAATGCTACAAGGGTTTTCAAGATCTGTAGATGAAGTGTGTGCTCATTTCTCTTGTATTCAAAGATTACAAAAAATAAGCGCTACCTTTTTTAAGGAGCGTTTTAAGTAACAACATGATTTCAGGTCATGTGTAGGCTTTCAAGACAAACAACTTACAGATCTTTTTTCCTGAATTTGCCATCATTTATGTTTACATTTCATCAAACCAAATCTCGGAAGCTAACACAGTTAACAAGAGTACATGCATGGAAATTTTGCTTTAGCTATACAAATAAACGCTATATCCTCGCCTTTGGACCAAGAGGTTGTGGTTTCAGCTTTGCCATCACTTAGACCCTGAGCAAGACCCTCAACCCTAAGTTGTTCTATATAAAAGTGTCTGCCATATACCGTAAATGTAAATAAAAGGTGTGATGAGTAGTAAGTCCACAAGGTGTCCCTTGAAGAGGTGGGTACAGTATTCTGACGTTTTTCAGATTAGACACCAGTGTAAATACAGCCCAAGACAAATGTCTATTTTTGAAACAATAAATACATAAATGTCGACATTCCCCTGAAAACAAACCATACCAGCTTGCAAGGCTCATTTGCATTACCCTATTAACTTTACAATCACAGAAATGACAACAGACGCACAACAGATACTCTTTTATTGTTTGTTCAAATTTATGAGGCTAACAATAATTACAAAGATTTCAACTTGATTTGTTCAGAAATAAAAGCAGTAGTGTTCTGAGGATAAAGTCCCATTTTTAAAAGCTGAAATGGCAGGTTGGTTGGGGGCGGGGAGCAAGAAAACATGAAAGACTACCAACACAAATCAAAAGAAATTCCTTGGACTAAAACATGTTCATGTGCAAGTTTCATACAGTGTCTCATAGGGGGAGAAAAACACAAAATAAAATCACCATTAGCCTGTCTTGTTAAAAACAACTGAAATGCTTTAGAGGAAAAGGGGTTGCTGTAACAAACAATGGCACTGAAGGCACGCTAGTGAGAAAATGGATATGCCAGCTATGCCTGTGTGCTCTCATGTTGCAGGCGGCTCCCAACGCGCACACGATCGCTTCAGATCTAACATTAACGTCAGTGTTTGAGAAACTCACCTGTAGGTGCTCCGTAATGCGACAATTAAAGAACCGGGGGAGCGAGCAGGGCTACGGTGAGAGTCTTTATCACATATTTATTTCTTTACATAGCACACAAAAGCAGCAGCAGCAGCAGATCAGAACTACTGAAATCCTATGAATAGTGTGGTCCTTTAGCTGTGTGCCATTATCTCTGGTTAAAATGCTTATCTATAAGATAGGTCTGTTCACATCAAGGTCTTTTTGCGTAATTTCTTCTTCTCCTGGTAAATGAGCAGTGTTTCACCAGCTAAATATCTTTTTTTTGTGTGTCAAACGTCTCGATTAAAACATGAATATTACAAAGGCTGACTGAAAATGAGCAACTGACAGAAAGGAAAAAAAGGAATTACAATACATTAAAAGTGCCCACTGGTTTGGCTTAAAATCCCCACAGTCTGTTAAGTATCAATGCCTCTTGGAAACCGATCTGAACTCACAGACTAGTTGGAGAGAGTGTCTCTGATAAAAGAAAAGGGGAAAAAAGTTTTTCTGGTCCAGCTGGAAATATATGGGATGTTTTTGTCCTTCAGAGTCATGAAGAGTCCAGTGCTCTTTCCTACCACGTGATGACTGAACATGTACACTGAAATATACATTTAAAAACAGCAACAAAGTCTCTTTTCCCTCAATTCTGTAAATCTAAGAAACACGAAAAGTTTCTTTCACAATCAGAGCAGTTTTACTGATTACTGATTTCCTGCGAGATTTTCTGATATTTATAATCACACGCCAGCTGTTAGCTTTTCATTCATTCTACAGAGTTAAAAAAACACTCACAGGTGCATGGCATGGAAATGATATTAAAAATAAAAGATTGACATATTGATGATTAGACCCTGTTAGCAACACTACAACCAACAATCCAGCAGGGGCAGGTTTCTGCATGTCCAGTGGCCAGACACTTTCAGGATCTTAGATTTTTCACCAATAACCTTCAGGTAAACCGTGGAGACAGAGTTTATGCGGGATTCCGACTGTATTGCCGTCACGTCCAAGGGCATTTTACTTTATTTTCCAGAGCAGCCAGGAGATAGTGGGGCCGGCCGTAATACTGGGGAAGTTTTAAAAACTGCAGATGTAAGCTGGGGTCTTGGCACATGGTAGCGAGTCCTAGTTGAGAGGAGGAGGAGGAGGAGAAGTGGGAGGAACTTGTGTGTGTTTTTGTGTGTATTAAAGTGAAGAGGTGCATCAGGACACTCTTAGCTGTCCAGGGTGTTTTCCAGGCCATCCAGAGTGAGCTGGCTGCGGTGAGGGGAGTTGGGGCTTGGGGGGCTGCTCGGGTTGGAGCTGTTGGAGGGGGTGGAGTGTTTGGTGGAGTCTGAGTCGGGCTGCAGAGGACAAGACGGGAACAAAAGGAGAAAAAGAATTAAGAACTGTGACAAAATAGTAAGGCATATTGACAACGACCTTATGCAGGTTCTCAAATTACATGAACGGTTCCTTTCAGAATGGTGCTGAATGACTGAGCAATGTGACCTGAGGGCTGTGATATGGATGATGAGAACTGGGGCAGTTATTACTGACAACAAAATCAGGGCACCCAAAAACAACACTCTCAGTGTAGCAACAAAGTCGTTAGCAGCAGTGATGTATCATGCTTTGGATACTTTAGACTAGGGCAGTGCGATATTTCCTCATATATATCGGATGAAGAAATAAAAATAAATAGCTTCTATTTACGCCCTATTGTTTATTATGTGGTGCTAAAAGGAGTAATTATTAAAGCAAGTAATTATTTGTCATTGTGAACACAGCACATGACCTCTGCATATGACCCATCCGTGAAGGGGCAGTGGGTAGCTTTAGTAGCACCGCTACCCGGCAACCTTCCGATCACAGGGCGAATGGCCTAACCATCACACTCCCAACTGCCCCGTGTTGCACCATACCCTGATTTATGGCAATATTTTTCCTGCTTTTTGATGGAGGTTTGCAATGTTATACACTACTACATGGATGCAGACAGAAACACAGTGGTGATTAAAAGGATGCTTTGTGAAGCTCTGAAGCATTCAAAGCAACTGTGCTGGAATTTTTAAGAACATTTTTGAAAAAAATCGGACAGGTGACATCTACTTGCCATTTTGGCTATTGCAACATCTGGAGACTGCTGTTTCGTGAAATGACTGAAATGTTTCGAAAAGTATATTTTTCCTGAGAGGCTATTTCAGCTACTTGTCAGTCCTTTCCATGTGGTAATTATATGTAAACTATGAAGTCACTGAATTTTAAATATACAGGGTGGTTGGTAGCATAACGATTATGGTGTTCACCCCGTGATCAGAAGGTCGCCGGTTCGAATCCTGGACCGGTAATGGTACCACTGAGGTACTCATGAGCAAGGTACCGTCCCCAAGCTCTGCTCTCCGGGCACAAATAATCACTCACTTTCACTTACTATGTACGATGATATATTGTTATCAGGATGCAATATTTTGGTGATATCACTCAACCCTACTTCATGCAGTCACGACTGAGAAAAGTGTTGCCCTAGAGTGGGTAAAATAAGGAGTTTTACCTCTCTCTCGAAGTCCTGGTCTGGATCTGAGATATTGCGAGATGACCCTGCTCCTATAAAATCACCACCCCCTATAAAGACACAGGGCATGAAAAAGGCTAATAATAAAAGCAACTCTCATAATTCCAAACCAGCATGAATGACTCGTTTACGTGTGCATTGTTTTTGTAGTTGAGGAGGGAGAGAAGGACTAACCTGAGGCAGTGCGTGTGATGTGGGTCTTACTCCTCTGTTGCCGTGAGATACTGGAGAGGGGACGCGGCCTGTCTTTAATCGAGTCAGAGTCTTGAGAAGAGGGCATCACGCTCTACAGCAGAAAACAGGGAGTCAGATACTATAATGATCAGACTAAGGAGGTGCATCTGAATATTCAATTTGGAAATGTCTAAGTTAAAAAAAACTTTAATTCATAAGTATTCAAAGTTAGGAGATATAGGAGCAAAAGAAGATATCTAAAAGGACACTTTGCCCCTATAAGCAGCTTAAATAGCCCATTTACATCATGTTCTCATGTCTTGCTTATATAAAAAAAAGCTAAATCAGCATCTGAAGTTTAACCATGTGCAAACACAAACACATTCAGAAAATAAGGGCAAACAACCTCTGCAAACAGGCCACCACACTCCGTTAGGAAGACAAAAATGGACAAAGATGACCACGACAGAGGAAAGAGTTGGAAAGACGAGAAAGAAAAGGCAGGGAAGGGATCCGAGGAGGCGGTGGGGTGTGGGTGGGTGGGTGAGGGGGCGTGGTGCCAGCCTACCCTTCCCAGGGAAGAGGTGGAAGGTGAGGAGGAAGAGGAGGAGAGCTGAGGCAGGCTCTGCTGAGAGGAAGGCTCTTTCTGCAGATAGAGCTCGGCAGAGACGGGACTCATGTGATAGACGTGCTCAAAGTTGGTCGGAGGGGAGATCAGAGCATGGTGGCGAGAGGATGAGGGGGAGGGAGTCTCACTCGGCTGCCGTCGCCGAAACCAGCCAACCAGAGCAGATCCACAACCAGAGAGGGGAAGGAGAGAGAAAGAGAGGAGTGAAAGGGAGAAAAGAAGGGAGAGAAAGGAGAGGCTTGTGGGGGCGGGGGTGAAGGATGGGAAAGTAACGCTACCATCAGATTGGGAAAAAGAAGAGAGTGAGCACTTAAGAGGAAGAGATCAGGAAGAAAGGATACAGTGTCATGCAGTTGTAAAATGAGAGAAGTTAAGGATTGAATCCTCAAGGCTTGGTGGGTTCCTACAAATCGTGAGCATTGCGTATACTGGACTATACTAGTAATCTAATCCACACATTTTAGTACTAAAAGGAACCAATCCAGCAAGAACGACTAGTGAGATGTTTATTAGTCGTTTATCTAGTAGCAAATATTCTCAATGGAAAAGAGCTCACTAAAATCTAAAGTCTAAAACTAACATCTACAGCCAGATCTTCTAGGGCTCCTCGGTTTGGTTATGCCACTTTCTCTAATAATTTAGGCCCTAACAATATCTCAAGCTATGACCCTCCATGCAGAAGAGGAGCATTACCAGGGGCAAGTCCATGAGCACTTGCATTCCGTCTCCCGGTCCCATGTGAGCCACGTGGTTGAAGTTAGTGGGGTTGGAGATCAGCTTGGACCTCATTTCAGGGTCTCTCAACATCTCCCTGTGAGAAAAATTGCGGACGTTGAATACATACAGTATTATCAACATCTCAGACAGACATGAGCGAGAGGCGTTCACTGCGGTGACTGCTAACCTCCTCTGTTGTAGTCTCTCCTCTTCAGGAACCTTAAAGAGGAACTTCCTCTTGCTGCGTGTTCGCACCATCAACTTCTTGCTGTTGTCGGAGGTCTCGGGGATGGCCAGGTCATGTCCTTCTGTAGCAAGGTAAACCCAAAGACAGGAAAGACGGGTATAAATCAGAAATCAGATCTCATAAGGTGTTTGGGAATGAGACGTAGAGTTCATCACCTCCCAGACACGAAGAGTGTGTGTGTGAGTTTATGAGTGTATAATTGTTTGGAGTGTATGTGAGGAGCTGAAGATGAGAGGAGGTGAGAGTGTATACCTGAAGAGTTGTTGCTGAAATAGATGAGGCGAGGCTGCTCCAAGCCCAGCAGGTTCAAGCTGCCCTCCACATTCAGGGGTCTGATCTGATCATACACAGTGGAAAGTAGAGCCAGTTACAATGTATTTTCATGGCATTTAGCACGGACTATTCTTTTGCAGATTGACTTGTACGTCTTGATTACGGGGACAACCTCCATGGAGCAACCTGGGATTTACTTAGTACAAACGTTTTAGCAGCTGATAGTGTAACGATCAGGAAGTTGTCTTTGTGATCAGAGGGTCACAGGTTGAAGAGTTAGACCGGTCGTTGGCTTGAATTTTGACTGTGCCTCCCATTTAACATTAAACTAATACCTACTATTGCTCTGTGTGTGTGTGTGTGTGAGATTACCCTTCTCAATGAGATGGTCTGGACCCATTCTGTAGTGTGAACATCAAACACATCGACTCCATAATCACTGTACACCGTCAGGTAGGTGGAGTTTGAGCCTAAACAGTGGACAAACACAGGCAATGAAGTCAAAATTTCCTTGACACAAACACACACTCACTCACTCAAACACACACACACACACACACAAAAACAACCACCCACACTCAAACAGCCACACAGAGACATTCAAACTACAGTATACATATCACTTAATGCCTGATACGACACCGATATTGTAAATTTGAACATCTGCCGATATGATAGAAATCCGAAACAGTCTCTGAGTCTTTTTTTAGTTACAGAACAGAAAATACTGCTTAAAAAATGTCTGAATACAAAACTGAGATTATTCCGCTATGATTAAGGAAATACATGACTTAAATACTGTTTTCCTAACTAAAACAATGTAATAATAATTACACAACCATATGGATATGTTAAATTATTTATTAATAAAATAACATCTCAGAAAGTATTCGTTTAAACACACTTCTGTAATTTTGTCACGGTTCCTAAACCTGCAGCGATAAAATCGGGAACAGAGACTGCGAGCGATTCTGTGAGTGAGCATTTACAGAGCGGCCCAATGCCACCGATGCCTGATCCAGCCATTCGAGTCGTTACTGGTCAAACACCCGATCCAAGTATCGAATCGCTGCCATCTCTAATTCAAACACATGCACACTACACAGACAGTCACACAAACTCAGAGGTACGTACTGCAGGCGAGCGGCAAAGCGGGCCACATCAGCTCCTGGGTGCGTGAGCGGCGTCCCTGCCCGTCCACATACACGCCCAGCTGGCTGAAGCAAAGCAGAAGCTCGTTGGCTCCCACTTCCATGGCGTGTAGGGCATCCAAGGGCTGCTGCGCCATGAAGGCCAGCGACGGGTCGGCGGGACTCACCAGGCTCACGGGCGATGATTCACCCTGCAGTGCCAACAGTGCAAAGCCCGACGGATAGCCCACGCACAGGCGCTCACGCACCATGCCCAGCCACTGGACCGTGCCCGGAGCCTGCACCTCCCACAGCTTACGGTAATGGGGTTTGACCCGCGTGATCTCGTAGCACAGCACCTGACGCTTTACCCCCGCCAGCAGGCACGCCGGACCGCCTGGTTTCAGCACTCCCGTAGTCAACGCTTGGCAGCCTTTGGTCTCGGCCAGCTTGACGTCAAAGGCCGCCTCGGCCCCCTCCAGTGCTCCCCACGGGTGCAGATGCACGTGGCGGCTGCGGCCACAGAGCAGCGCCACCATCTTCTCTTTGGGGATCAGCTCGATCTGGTGCACCTTCTTGCAGTCGGCAGCGCGCACGATGACTGACGCAAGAAAGAAAAGGAAGAAAAAACACTTAGAGGCATGTTCAGAAGAAAGCAAAGATGTTTGTTTTAATGTATTCAGAGACAATTTGGGGTGTGTCACAGTTTTCTTACTATCTCTGGTGATCTCCACCACAAACAGGCCCTCCTCTGTGCCCAGCGCGATTCGCTCGCGATCTAGAACCAAGAACAATTTATCTTAGAAAGAAAATGAAAAATGCCAATAATAAACATACATTGTCAGTATGCATGTAACCTGGTCTCTGCAGAAAACAGGGTGGTACAAAAGTTCCAGTCAAACAACCTAAAAAGATTAAATAACACATCCGAAATAGACAATAATGCTCTAATATTAGATGTGTAAATCAGAAGTTTTATCACAATACGATATTATACCAACTCACTGAGCAATGACTTGATGTCTGCGAATTTCACAAAGTCTGCTACGATTAATCGATTCCTCTGACGAATATGAGACAATATAATATGCTGATTTAACATTTCCATTCATATCAAATCACAAAAAGGAACAAAAATATCATCTGACATTTTAATTCCTGAGCCCAACCAGAGATTTCAATCTTCTCTTTCAATAAAAATACACTTCCTATTCATATTAAAAGACATTTTAATATGGATGTCTGATCAGTGTTTTCATTGTTCATTAAAACGCTCAAAATGTGGATGAGCAACTTCCATTTCCTAATTTCAGTGACAGTCTCCCAGGAACAACTTGGGGTTGAGGGTCTTGCTCAGGGATCCAGTGGTGGTAGTGCTGGAGGTAGGATTTGAACCCATGACCTCTTGGTCCAAAGCCTAGTATTCTACCCGCTAGACCACCACCATCCCACCCAATTAGCGTCAAATGAATCCAACAAGCAACTTGTCAAAGTAATACAAGACCCTCTTGTCAAGTCAGTGTTTTAAATGTTATTTTGGCATTAGAATTTGTGATATGTCCAAATCTAATCACATAAAAGATCATTTTTCTTTATTTGACAGGCCAAGTAAAAAGCCACTTACCGACGATGGCTGCCGAGATTGTGGTTTTGATGGCCGGCAGGCTGCTGTCGTAGGCCTCGTGCAGCACGTGTACGACTCTGTTCTTCAGGCGGTTTTTGGCAAGGATGTTCTGCAAGCCCTCCAGGATGCCCACCCACTTCCTTTTCTCACCCTCGCTCTCGGCCAGAATCAGCAGAGACACCGCCTTCACTGGAGAGCTCAGGGTGGACGACGTCACCTACAGGTGTCACAGACAACAAGGGGCAGAGATCAGTCAGGGAAAGCAGTAGGGCTGGCCAGTTAAAGATTTATTGAAAGAGACATTCATAAGCTCTAATCAGCATAATCTTGCACATGACGGTTATTTTGATTCTTTTTAAAAATACTGTCCCCAATATTAAGAAAGAGGTATGTGTTTTCCCCCCACACAGCTGCTTTGATACGTGAAATAATAATTAAAGGAATAAATTTAATTTATTCTACCCTGAATATGCAAGGAACGTCTTTGCGGGTAGCGTGAATTACATCGGATGCCAACACCGAGCTCACAGAGAACTCCTCATCCCTGTGAGCGAAAGAGAAAACATCACATGGGTCAAGGACAATACACTATTGAGGTACAAAGCAACCTTTGTCAGGCAGCTCTATCAGAAAAGAAACACCATTTGTCTTTGTTCTTGTGTGTGCTTGTTGAGTGAAGAATAAAGAGGAACACCGTAGTGAGTATAACTGACCTGAGGTCGAGGACTTGACTGGCCACAACGCCAGGTTGAGTGGACTTCCCTTCAGGCACCTCATACAGAAAGAGTTTACAGTCACACACCACGGCGTATGCCCTTTGCCAGCCCTTCTTCACACCGCTGGGCTTTGGGATCTGAGTGAGGAGGAGATGCAAAGTAATCAGCATCATTCCCATGACTTAATCTCACAATTAATGTTAACAGCAGGTGAGGTGTTAAATAGAAAAAAAAATACAGCATAACAATTAAGTTCAATCCTGTGTCATTTAAAATAGATTTTTAAATTATTTTACATACTTACAATGCACTCAATGACTTAGTACCATCTTACATCATCTTATAAGCATCTACGCTCTTCTCGGCGCTCTTTTCTAAGATTCCTTTCAAATTCTAAGATTCTTCACGTACCAAGAGCCAAAAAGAAATATAGTGAGGAGGCGGCTCCCTTTTAAAAACTATGAAAGATTTATTTAAATTTACAGTAATTTTTTTTTTTTACATTTTAATTATTCCTAATTTACATGTGTATTATTATTATCATCATCATCATCATCAATCACTACTACATGACAGAGAAACATGATAGTGAAGACAGAAATCTCACTCACCCTCACAAAACCTTTGTAAGCTGTGCCAATGCCCCTCTGCACATCAATACCCAGCGGCCTCTTTGCTTGTTCTGGTGGAATGGGGCAGACTTGGGGAGCGTTGTCTTTGCAGGAGACGTGACAGATGAAGGAACACACTGAAAGGTGGAGGAAAAAAAAAAAAAAAAACATTGTTTTTGCAGGAACTAAGAGGCAACTGTTTGCACATTCAAGAATATAAAGTACTTTCAAGTCAGGTCAAAATTTGTGAATCTGACACCCACCTAACTGTGCTCATATTACTGTTAGACTGTAACTATACTATCAGTCAAAAAGGCAACTCTTTACCCACCTGAAATGTGTGAACACCTTGTGAAATGATAATTATCACAAACATTTGAAAAAATATTATTGATATATGACAAAGAATGTTATAGTATGAGCAAATTTAACAACAATGACCTGTTTTTGCAAATGTGACCCTCCATGGCAAACCCAGTCACTTCGCTCAAATTTTCAAAATTGAGTTATGATGTTTTCATGAAAGGTATAAAGCAACCTTCAAAACGATGAATCGGACGACATATGACTGAGATATCAACATTCAAAAGAGTCGGGTTTCTCCTGTCACGCCAAGTGAAAAACGGAGAAATCTGCCTTTGAAGTTGACTATCGACGTAGCACTCACAGACGCTTGGTGCGGTCGCAGCCACGTTTGCATTTACGGTAGCCTACGCTGCATTCACAGCCACACGGACAGCCTACCTGCGTTAGGTTAACTAAGCCGGAGAAATATCTTCACGCTAGTCAACGAATAGATTTACCGTAAATATTGAAGTAGAGCGGTCAAAACAAGAAACTTTTAACATTCTGCTGGAATTGAATTCCTCACCTTAAGAAAGTCACGTTTTTAGGATGGAAAGAGTAAGTTTTTCAGCTAAATTTATTCACAACAGTACAGTCTAGACCTTCCACTGTTTCAAAACACTAAAAACAAAAAAAATCCACCATTTCAGCGCACGCAACATAAACGGTCGTTTTTCTCGGAAACCTCCGTTGCGACAAGCGACTGGTTTTGCCGTGCAGAATCGCAAATAAGTTACAAAGAAATATTCAAAACGCCTCCCTTTCACACGGACACGAGCACTGCTTTACTCCAGATAATTCTTGACAATTTTGAGTTTTGCATGATATTCTGTAATACATTTAAGGTGGCTGAGCAATATAGTAATTAGTTGCACATGACCCTCTGAATGTAACAGTGGAAAAAAAAAAAAATGTGAAAACCAGTCAATGGAGGAAAAACGACATACTTTCTTTTTTACTCACAGTGTACATGTACATTTGTATAAATATAATATAGTATGTTAGGAAAAAGCTTTTCCCGCTGTGCGGTTTCATCAGCTTATAAAAGAGAATATGTATAATTACAACTGTTACAATTACAATTACATAATTACATTCACACCCGTGAAATTATGTAAAATATCGTCAGGAGCTGGAGTTATTAATAACTTAAGATGCTGATGTGGCATGCTGACCTTCACAGGCGTATCCCTGTCTGATCTGACCCACCATCAGAGAGGTGCAGTGGGTGCACTGGGTTGGGCTGGAGAACGTCTTAATGCTCAGCTGATGAGCTTTAGGCTGCAGTAAAAAAAAAAAAAAAAAAAAATCAAGGTTAAAAGTGGAATCTAAACTTATTTTTAATACAAAAACTGTTCTCTGCTGGGTCTAGAATAGGTCTGAGCAATATGACATAGAATATTTTATCCTGACTACAATTAATGAAAAATATTTTGTTTTGCGTTGTCTGTTTTATGCCCTCATAGTTCACTGACAGGTTCTGTACTGTAAATACTATTAAAGCTGGGGTATTTTTTCCTAATGAAAGAGTGCATCTTATATTTATGAATTTAAAATAAATGGGAAACACCCAGATATAATCATAGACTGGGCTGGTCTTGTGACAACAATACATTAATACACACTGAGAAAATACTAACAGAATTTAAAAAAAAAAAAAAAAAAAGCAAAATAACTGATGGGCATGATTACGTCAATGAGAGGTTCTGAATGTCGCTACTGATTCATGTTTTGTCTGATTCATTGCCCAGACCCATTTCAGAATTATGGAAACAGCACAGAGGTCCAGTCATACCTTTGGTGCTGTGAGTAAAGAGGGCTGGTAGACGGGAGAGGGAGCTACCGGAGTGGTGGCAGGTTGCTTCACTGGCTCCTGCAAGGGGAAAATGCATAAAAAAACTTAACTGGAAAAAAGCAGCAGGCAGCATGTCACGTCTGAATACTTACCGCTGTGCTGAAAAGAGTAAGATAAAAGCAAGAGTTGCTTTCCGGCTTACGAGAAAGCATTAAATCCATTTTCTTTAATGCATCTCCGTAACGGGAAAAGAAGAAAATAAAGAACTCAAAGCAAAAAGGTTTGAAGGCTTGTCATTTACAGACAGTGGTTATGGAGACAGGAAGTGAGCAATGAGACGGAATGTCTGAGGAAGTATAAGGTGGACACTCACATCCTGCTCTGAAGCCACTGAAGGGGAGGAAGAGGGAACGTCTGGTTTCTGAGTAGTGGCGTCCACTTCACTGACTGAGCTAGTCTGGAAGGGGTCAGAGGGAGACACGGGTGAGACGCTACAGGGTGCACCAGGGATTCATACGGATAGATTCAACGATCTGCCGTTTGTGAGAACAGTATTAATCTCATTATGAAGAAGAGCTGAGAACGGATAAAACCTTGTGTTATGCTAAAACAGTGCTTCCCAATTTTTTCTGCAGGGCCCTTCTTTTATAGATACAAAATTTTTGTGCGCCCCCTTCTCCTTATCCAATATTTTGACTCTCCTTTTCACTGCCTTATTCGCTAAGTCATTCAAGTCTGTTTTATGATGTTTCACATGAGCACGAACCCCTGTATTTATATCCCAAAATTAGGCAGGCGTGGTGAAAAGGTCACTTTTTTCTACATAATAAACAAAGCTACAGTCAGGTAAACATGTGCGCTGGTATCAGTGGAATTTTGGACCAAGCTTGGTCACTGATTTGATTTAAAAATATGTGCCGTTTCAAGATTAATTGCATGTGTTAGCGTATTAAGGTTCCCGGCTCTAACAAATAATTCTGAAAATTGCCTCTCTGCCCAACACTGGTCAAATCAGGGTTGTAGCAATGAGACGACGCTCATTTTCAATGTTTAAAATAATTTGTCATGTCCATTTCGGGAACCACTGTGCTAAAGAGAGATTTTATAATGCTAATATTGTTTCTCTTTACTCTTTTTGCACTGCAAATATGCCTTGTTGTATTGTCTTGTCCAATTTTAAACTGTTCTGTCTCAGTGGCACTTTATGACTTGGGATGTTAAATGTCAACATTTTTGCTCCAGAGAAGTTCAGCTCTCTGTGTACTCTGTATATAGCTGGATTGTCAAACGTTCTTGAATCTCGAATTTACACTCTTTCCAGCAAATTAATTCATAACTAGATCTGGTGTGAGCAATACCATTTCCGTCCAGCAGGTGGGGCCAGGGGTTTTATAGAAGAAACCCTCTACCACAGAGAGACTGACATTTTAATCTACATGAAGTCACAGAGAGGGAGCAATATAATCTATGACAATAAGTTTCAAAGCATATCAAGAGTTTGATCAGTATTATCTGGTTCGTAATCTGGTTTTGAAATCTAAGAAATATCAAAAAGGAACTGAACTGAGACATGAACCGTAAATTTATAATCCAAAACAAAAGTGTGCTGCAAGAGGCAACTCATTCAATGGAATCAGCGAGATTTCAGACTATATTCTGAAGTTTATATATATATATATATACACACACACACACACATATACAATACATACATATATACATATATATATATATATATATATATACATACATACATATATATATATATGTACATACATACACACACACATACATATATATACACAGTAATTATAATTTCATGCTGTGATAAAAGCATTAACAAACCAGTAAAAGCTGTTTAAAAATTTAATAATTTAATTTCTTTTGTTCATTTTTATATTACACTAAAGTTAAATGTTTTGGTCCATGTTTTTAATATTCATTTACTTTCTCATTGGCTTAGAACTCATGATTTTCCTCAGAACATCTATCCCCAACAACCCCCCACCCTACCCCCGGCAAAGCTTATTCCCTTGAGCGAGGTTATTCTCGTACTCAGCTCTAAGCTAGCGTGTGTCAAGCATGAATACACAGTCTAGACGATATGATCCCCCGCCGTGACTCACGTTAGCCTTGTACAAGGTTAGAAGGCACAGGAGGCTGTTAATGCTAACCCGTGGATGCTAATCCTTCAACACGCTCTATGTACTGGCTTACTAAACTTTAGCACCTAGAATTAGCTCTGAAGGAATCAGGGGCTGGGAAAATTACAACAGGAGAGTCACAGTCAGCAGACGAAACTGTGCTGTATTGCACATGTTTAATGTATGTATACATATATATATATATATATATATATATATATATATACATATATATATACATATACATACATATACACATATACATATACATATGTTTATATATATATATATATATATATATATATATATATATATATATATATATATATATATATATATATATGTATATGTGTATATATAAATAATTAAAATTAAAATAAAAATTAAATGCCCATCTATTCCTATATACATATATAATGGGATGTTCTCAATATGATTTTAAAGAAATTTTCTTACAAGGTACCAAAATAAGTGTAATGTATTTTTTGCAAAAATTGCAGAAAGATGCACTTTGTCTGCTGACAGAACATCTCCAGCGGGGTTAAAGTTGATGAGGTGTAGAGGGGGAGGGAGGAGAGGTGAGGGGGCTCCGAACAGCCAACTTACTTCTTCCCAAAATGCTAGCAGGGAGGACGCAGACGAGGAAGAGACTGAGTCCTTTTTTGGGGGAGGGACAAAAATTAAATGGCAAGTCATACAGCGTTTATTTTAACTTAATTCTGTGTCTCCATGGTGTGAAAGTCTCATTGCTTGATAAATTGTTTTTCTGTGGCCTGTAACCTTAATAGATTCTCTCCAACGTAGCAAGAATCAGACAACTGGAGAATCAGTGAGAGCTCACGGCTGTAGCTATAAAATCTTTCCAGCTGCCTCGGCCCCCCTTACAAGGCAATCACTAGAGCATGTAAAAGCCTTGGCTGAGAAACACAGTTCACGTTATGGTCACGGACAGCCACAAGTTCTCCCTCTGCCTTGACGCAATTCCTTGGTTGTTAAAAACTACAACGTAATCAGAGCCTGACTTAGTCTTGTAGAGGAGAGCATTGAAAAACATCATTACATGCATTTGCACAAACCGCATACAACCATAGTAACCACTAGGGATGTAACAGTACATCGATCTGCATTGATTCAGTGATCAACGAGCTTATAACATCGGTCCAAAATCTGATCAAACGTCACACATTTTGTCACGTAATTTTATATTAAAGAGGATGTTATTTTTAAAGAGAAGATTGTTTTTCACTGAAATGCCTGGATGAGCTTAGGAACAAACATGTCAAATGATATTTTAGTTGCTTTTTGTAATTTGATATGAATGGAAGTGATTGTGTTTAATTAGCTCTAAATATGCTGAATTGACTCAAATTGAAATGATAAACTTTGTGACATCAGCAGAACCGCTGTTCAGTGAATCAATTTTGTATTGTGACACCAGTGATGTACAGTCCTCTTAAACACTATGTGGAAGCAAATAGTCTCATGCTATTTAGTGCAGCAGTATGTGTTTTTATGGCAGACACAACCATGGTCTGGCTTTGAAATTCCATCCGCAAACTGATCATGAAAACTTGTGAGCCAATTGCCATGAATCACAATTTTTTAAATCACTGAGCATGTGTGTGCATTTGCATCTCCACATGACTAAATTCCACATTTTTGAGCATCTACTTAAGCATTGCATTTCCTGCCTTAGAGACATTTGTGGCTTATGAATGGCAGCAAAGCCAGGTGGCTGGAGGTCATTATTATGATGAGATAAACGGAAGGGAAGCTTGTTAAGGCTGGACACTGCAGAAGCAGAGATGGTGGAACACTCACTCTGAAGGTCAGGTCATGGGCAAGGGGAGAAGTGTTGAAATACTCAAAGATGGAGTCCTGGAAGTCTGGAAGTTTTAGGCCTGTAGAAGAGGACAAACAAAGTCAGATTTGATTCAAAAAAATGTTACTCGTAAAACTGGAGACTAAAATATGACTAAAATGAATTGTGGACAAAATGAATTTTTTCATCTCTGAAAAGAGGATATAAAGAATTAAGATCTACAGTGCTTCCTGTGCTTATATATATTTTTATCATTCAGTTTTGCAAATTCTCCATTGTAAGTCATTTTTAT
This sequence comes from Distichodus sexfasciatus, assembly GCA_032718565.1. Lineage (NCBI taxonomy): Eukaryota > Metazoa > Chordata > Actinopteri > Characiformes > Distichodontidae > Distichodus > Distichodus sexfasciatus. The sequence goes on from JAVGVS010000071.1 coordinate 663,063, forward strand.
TACCTCTATCAGGGCGTGTGCGACTCTCTTCCAGATCTTTTTTCATGTTCTCCAGCTGTTCCTCCAGATCCCTGTTCCTGGCCTCTGCATCTTTCAGTTTGCTGTGAAAGGAAAATGGATCAGAGCTCAGACGCACATCAATGGCAAGAATTGTCTAGAACACTAACAAACCTCTCTGGGATTTCCTGGAAGTGACCTGTTAACAGTCAGTGGCTGATTTCTGACAAATTGTGTTTATTTTACGGCTGGGCAATAAATCAAAATTTATCCAAACTGACATTAAGAACCTCTAATCGATGTAATCATGTCCATGACTATTTTATTTTGTGTTGATATATGCACACTTTCATATATTCTTTGATAACAGTTGAGCAAATTTACAGTACGAACCTCGTCAATAAACTATGCAGATCAAAAAGCAAAGAACAAACACAAAATACTCTTAATCTAGGTTACATGTTAAATTAATCAGGATATTGACTTTAGATCATATCGCCCAGCACTCGCTCCTGTCTTAAGAGCTGAAGATTTGTAAAATGTAGCTGAGAACTGACCTCTCAAAGGAGATGTTAGCAGCCTTGACCTTGCGCAGGTCCTCCTGGACCAGCTGCTTGGCTCTGATTTCAGCATCCAGAGCTGACTGCAGCTCCAAACGAGCAGACATGTCCAGCTTCTGACTGCGACGCACCTTCCACAAGGGATCCTGGTTCAGAGGGGAGAGATGTGAGTTTACTGGAGGTTACTGTCTGCGTTCACCACCCTGCAGCTGCATTAGCCAGTACGTAATTCACCTTTGTTCTTATGTCAGTGATAAAGGTTTCCAGTCTTCTTTCGAATGACAGCTAGCACATCATTACCCTCAGTTATCATTGCATCCTGACTACATCAAGATGTTTTATTTGTCCAGTTTCAAAACACAAAAAAGATCTTACGAGTAAATAATGTTCCTGAGGACTGCAAGAGCATTCAGGAGTGTTATTAGTCTTTTGTGAGCAAATGAGCAACAAGGCATAGTAAGGCTACAAAATGACAGTGCAAAGCGACATGCATGAAGAGACAACATGCCCAGCTGATGTGAAAACAGATACATGTCATACTTAAATTCTTTACTAAAGGGTGTGTGTAAGAAGGAGAGAGACACAGTGAGAGAGAGAGAGAGAGAGAGAGAGAGAGAGAGTGAGTGAGTGAGTGAGTGAGTGAGTGAGTGAGTGAGTGAGTGAGTGAAAGAAAGCGCATGAGTGCCAGTATGTGTGTGAGAGACAAGAGAGGGAGGAAGGGCCGAGTTAAGGAGTGTGTGAATAGATAGAGAGGTAGAGAGGAAGGGTGCTACAGATGGAGATAGGGAGGAGAAAGAGGCAAAGGAGGAGGGAGGAAGAGACGGACGTGAGGGGGTGGAGAAAGACAGAGAGGGAGGGAATAGCGAGAGGTAGAGAGGAAAGGAGCTAGAGATGGAGGAAGCAAGGAGGACAAAGGCAAAGAAGGAAGGAGGAAGAGATGAGGGGAAATAGAGAGGTATAGAGTGATGGAAAGGAAGAGGGAGAGAAGGGGAGAGAGGTAAAGAGGGATGGAGAAGATGGAGAAAAAAAAGTAGACGGGGAGGAAGGGAGTGGTGGGACGGACAGAGAAAGACACTGAGGGAGGGGATGTAGAAAAAGAGATTGAGAGGGACAGAGAGAGAACTAGGAAACAGAGAGAAAGGCAGAGAGTCTGCGGGGAGAGGGAAAGAAAGAGAAAGAGAGAGAGAGAGAGTGTGTGTGTGTGTGTGTGTATGAAGTGCACATTTATCTCCTGCTCAGTTAAGTTGGTGTATTGGGCATTTTAGATGTACTGACGCCAGGACGAGAGGATGGGAGCAGGACACAGTGAAGCCTTTTCATTGAGGCATTACAGAGCTAATCAGTCTCACATTACAGTCCAGACAGCAGGGATTTTCCCCCACAGTGTTCCTCAAATCCACACTCACCCTGCCTCAAGCCTGAGAACTCTATATACCAATCTCACAGCAGCTAATTCACAGCATGTAAAAGGGCACGTCGCAATCAAAGCACTGCCACGGGTCCTGTCTGAAACCTAATCGTCTAGGTGATGCCTCAACGGCCTGGCTGATCTGGTGTCAGTTGAATGATGATACTAGTTGAAAATGAGTAGGATATGCACTGATCCCAGAGCAATGGAAAGCGTACATTCATCTGCCCTATCCGTCTTTTCAGAACGTTTTCGGAGGTGGCACTTGAGACTCAAGAGGAAACACGGGCAGATGAATAACAGCCGGCACGAGAGCAAACCCATTTCCCCTCTTCATTTTTGGAGACGATCCATACTTGAAGCTTGATCGATGCACTCACCCGCTTTGTGCTCCTAGGAGCCACCAAAGACTTCTGCGTAGCGGTGCTCATTCCAGACCCTTGCTGGAGTAATAGGTAAGAACAAAGCACACATCTAACACATTCTCTAAGAGAACTCTATGGGAATAGAATCCAAACATCGGTCTCTCGTTCAGGAACACGTTATTGGTGTACAGTTAGAAAACTTTAGATCTTCTGCTTCTAATCTGTTGCCAAGCACAGCTTGTCTTAGCCTTTCCACTAGTCCATTATCAATGCTGACTCTGTGACCACAGAAATGTTCTTGGCTGGATATTTATGGGGTTGTTGACCATTCAACCTAGCGAGGATAGTGACGTGTGTAAAATCCCCTGCAAGAATGTTTTTAGACTACCCAGCAAAACAATATCAAGACTACTAGGGTAAAAAAAATAACCGGGGTAAAATCCATAGAAAACTTGTGACACAGCTGTCATAAAATTGTGCATACACAACTGTGCAAAATCTCAAGAACCGCTTAATCCCAACTGGGGCCACGGGGGGAACCGGAGCCTATCCCAGGAACTACAGCCACAAGGCAGGGACAACCCTGGGCAGGCGCCAACACACCGCAGGGCACATAGCAACTAACAGTGTTGCTAACGTAGTGAGCAATACGTTAGCAACTATACTTTTGGGAAACGCACCCCAGATCAGCTCCATATATCAGCCCAAGGGCACGGACATCTGATCGAGCTAATCAGATACCTGTCCAATCTGTCGTCATCGGACATATATCTGATCAACGTATCGGATCGGTGCATCCCTACTCAAGACTTTTGCACAGTACTGTATAAGATGAGGATACATTTGCTCCTTGAAAGAACACTTCCAAGAAAAAGAGTTTCCCCGCATTTTAGATTCATGAAGTGCAGAACAGATGCATAGTGTGTTACTTTAAAATGGGCTTTATGTAACACGGGGCGATGGAAATAATTTGCGTCAGTTCTAAGTAATTATACCATAAAACCCTAATTTCTGTATGAGGTCACTCACATAGGTCATAACAGGCAATATTTTCAACGCAAACGGCACAGTGGGCTCTCTCTCTCGCTCATTATATGTCCTTAACCTCATTAGAGAAGGATATTAAATCAAATGTGACCTCGTTCCTCACCTACAACAGCAACATGTCACTTCCCTTCAATCAATTTCTATTAGATTAGCTATTTCAGGCAGTGAGGAGAATATACTTAGCCTGCTCTTAATTATATCAGCACCACTCCGTGACTTGGAGGAGTTGGTGAGAAAGAGAGACTCAGAGAAAAAGGGAAAATGGGAGAAAAGGTGGAAGGGAAATAGGAATGGGCCGGTTGCTGGTTTCAAGGTATACTCCATTTTGAAAAACCACAAAACATTTGTCCCAACGTTAATCCTGAGGAATGAGCTGGTTTTTATTACTTGTCAAAGACAAAAAGTGCAGAAATCCCTAATGTATTCGCTACGATATTTGTTTCCTTTTCTTTGTGCATGTTTTTGTTGTACATCCTATTTTAAAACTCCTGTTTCGTGAGAGGGCGGTGGCAATGTTTCAAGTCTAGCAGTACTGCTGGTGACAGAATGTTGTTTTGTAGAACTGATGGCGCAGTAGTGCTGAGATTGTGTCTGCCTCACGGTTATGTAGTATGAACAGTACTGCGACTCAATCACTATTTATTGACTCCTCATTATACTCATCTGGTGTGTTGACATTTCAATCAGCTGCTGGTAAAATCTATAATTATAAAAATCTTTAAAACTGGATAAATACAGCTGATGTTTTTCCAACAGCTTACCTAAAGATGTTTTTATGACAGCTGCAAATGTTTAATTCTGTTTAATGATTTGTTGTGGTTTTCAATGTCTGAAATGTTTTTGGAGCTCCCCCATCTGCAATAATATTAAAACCGTGATATTTTTGCTTAAGGTTATTATATCGGTAGAAAGTCACACCAGAATTTGCTTAAAGGGGAGCGGAGTAGAGTTTGGGTGTTTGAGTTTTGGAGGCAGTGGTGCAGCACATAGGGTCATACCAGGTGTCGTGATCCCAGACTGGAACTGCGTAGCGACTCCAGCTCCTCTGTCATCTTAGAGGCCAGAGCCTGCAGGTAACCTCGGGCATCCTTCTCGTCGCTCACCCTACAGAAAAAACAAGCGAAAACTGTGTAATGAACACAACCAATTCGGTTTAGATGGAATTATAGGTACGCTGTCTGTCACCAATCAGTCGTTTAGGACTTGTATGCATGTATGTGTGTCCATTTCAAAAGACACACTGTACTTTACATACATAGATTTTGATCCTTATATGCACACGAGTGGTTACTGTTAAGAGTACAAATCTTTATTTAGGATCATATTTGTCTATATATCTTTTCTATGTATTTTAATTTATCTTTTGTTTTAGTTAAGTCTTCTTCGACTTAAACATGAAGGGCCAATTTCCCAGTCGAGGATTAAGCCTGGTCCTAGATTATCTTTGTGTTTGAATGGTAAATCTCCATTGGTACTGCAGTTTAGTCCAAGACTAGGCTTAATCCATGGACAAGAAACGAGCCCGAAATGTCTCATGTCTAATTTATTTTCCTTTGTTTTACCAGGGTAGTCACATTGAGACAATAGTCTCTTTTTCAAGTGAGCCCTGGCCGAGAAAAGGCAGCACTTAACTAATCTGCACAACCTTATGAGCAGGCCACACTTCACTACATGTTGCACTTGTAATATAATCATGTATGTGGCAAATACAGTATCCTGACTATATTTAGGTAAAAACAGTTTCCTCACCACTGAATGATTTCGGCGATCTGTGCCTCCCAGTGTGCGACGCTCTCTTTCTTAGAAGCCAAGTCCTGAAGCTCGTCCTCCAGCTGTCTGTTTTGGGCTGTTAGTTTGTCCACAAACGTACACAGCTGGAGAGGAAAAAGACACCAGGGGTCAGGGGTCAGTTCTGTATGTCCTAAACAGATTCTTTCGTTAGCCCTTCAATAAATCCTCAAAAACTCCACTGATGTTCTTTACCCTGTCTGTTTCAGAGGTCAGCTTGCGGTTCTCATCACTCAGCAGACTGCGCTCCCGCTCGTATTTCTCCTTCAGAGAACCCAGCGCCTCGTCCATCTCCGTTTGCCTGTTTAACACAGGAGTGCGTGAACAAAATTCAAAATGACACTTCTCCCATTGTTCTCCACCTCTCATATTTAAAATTTTTGACTTACCGCTCTCTCTTGGCCTTTTCTAGCTTGTCTTTGAGCACGAGCAGCTCTTTGTGCAGTGAGAGTTGTTGGCTCTCCGAGTCGTGCAGCTCCTTCCGCAGGTTCTTGATCTCTGTGCCGTGGCAGGTCTCCCTCCTCACCAGCTCCTCCTCATAGAACAGCACCTTCTTATCGAGCTCGGACTTCACCTTGGTCAGCTCCTGCTGTGTCTCAGCGCTCGCACCTGAGGCTCGGCCACTGCCCTGTAGCACAGAATGAGTGTGTGAAAGAAGAAGGGTTAGAAATGAGGAAAGACAAAGAGTGTTACAAACCTGGTACGAAAGTCGAACATAACACAGCATCAGAAAATGGGCCAAAAGGCCAAAACAATGAACAAAACCAAAACTAAATTTAAAAAATCTAATCAAATAACAAAAATCCCTAACAAAAAATTGCACTCCTCTCACCCTAACTAGACTTAAAAACAGAGGCACCCCACCTCAATATTCAATGAAAAAGCCCCCCTTTCCTCTAAGGGATTCTTCTTCAAATCCCACCTGTTTAGCATGATGCAATCTAGGGATGGGGAATTAATTAAAAATGAACTGAAACCAATATTCCGGCAGAATCTTGCCCATTACAGTTATTTCAGTTACTTTTTAAACTGTGATTGAAAAAAAAATCACCTAAAACTGCCAAAAAATCGTTAATTCACTAATCATGATCAAAGTAAGTTGATCAACGAATCATGACATTGATTTTTAGGTTATATCGCCCTAATGCAAACAAACAAACAAAAACTTACATCCAACCACAGCGATAGAGAGAGACAGAGAAACACACACAGAGGCCGTAACAAAGAGGCCAACATTAAGATACACAACGCAAGAGAGAGGGAGAGTCATAGATTATAGTCAATGTCAAAAAATGTAAGAACAAACAAACAAACAAACATGTTTAGGATGCAGTGAAACAAAAATGAGAGAGAGAGAGAGAAGGCAGAAAACTGGACAAGACAAAGCTAAAAAAGGATCAAAAAGCAGTGTAACAAAGGAGAAGAAAAGGCAAAAGAGGTGGTATCAGAGAGAAGAGCAAAATAGTGATCTTTAATCCAGCTGTGAACTTCATCATACAGCAACAGCAATAACAGACAAGAGCAACAGCTAAAAATAAGCAGACAGGATGAGGAAAGGGGGACACGGAGGAAGACAAGGAGCAGTGTGAGGAAAAAGCAGAATGATGCATAGAGGGGAAAAAACAAGGTGGAAGGAGCTGGCCAGCTGGAGAAAAGGTGAACAGGCACAGCAGCTACAGACAGGTACTCAGAGGCAGGAAGGAGGCGGGGAGAGGAGGAACAGCTAAAAAGCGAGAAGAAAAATGGGTGTCAGAGAAAGAAAAAGATAAGAGAAAGTGTGAGGGGTGACCTCTGACCTTCAGTGTCTCCAGCTCGCTCTCCAGTTGTTTGGAATAAACTTCACTGTGTTCCCTCAACTTCCGCTCCCTTGAAGCATCCGCACGAGCGTCTTCCAGCTGCGCTTCAAGCTAAACACACACATTAAAGAAAACACTGACGCAATGCCACTGAGACTCGACTACAAACACTTTTTCCCCCGCCCCCCCTTGGCCTGGATTCAGTCACACACGCTCGGAGACGCTCCGCTGCAGAAATCGGATACTTTAGCAGGGTCTCATCTGACATTTTCATCTTGCAAAGCCATATGTCACTAGGTGTCAAAGCTCCTCAAGCGTCAGGCCTGAGCCTGAATGCAACGCCACACCTAAAAATGTGGCTTTCATCACTGCTGTTCCGAAAATAAGGATAGCAGGGTGGTGGTGGTGCAGTGGTCTAAGTGCCTAAAATGCTGTAATGATCATAATAAATATAGCCGCAAGCGGCAAGAAGCTGGGTCCAAGAAAAAGTCGTAAAAATAGCGCAAAAGCAGCCGACACAGTGAGAAGTTAGCAAATGAAAAAATGCAAAAAAAACTACTGACATTAGCACAAGTCCACAGACTCATTTGACACATCACCTGATCTAATTAGCCAGTCAGCCTAGAAGGGGATCGCAAAAGCCTGTTTTGTTTATGTCATGCTTTTCATTAAATGCTAAGCAGTACACCATCCCTACTTATTGACCAAGTTTCAGCTTTGTGCGTACGGTTTATGCTGTATAAATTTATGTAGCATCTTTAGCACCCCCTATTGTTCAAATAGCAGTACTGTATAATTAGCGCCTCAGTTAATCAGACTGCATAACTTTATGTAGCATTTTTAGTGCCCCTAGTGCTAAAACGCGTTTTCTCTTGCTACAGCACCAATTATATGCCAATCACTATGCTTTTCGGCAATCCCTACTTGTCCTGAAAATGTCAGCTTTCTGTGACTTACGGTTCCATCTGCACAATTTGAAGGGGAAAGAAAAAATGTTAAAAAGAAAAAAGAAAAAAACAATTACAAGAGGGTTCCATATAACTTCCTGCTTGGACCCCTAATAATAATAATAACAACATCACTTTATTTACAGGCACCTTTCAAGGCACTCACAAGCAACTTACAATAGAGAGAGTAGTGGAGTAAGAAACAAAAAAATAATAAAAAATCTAACAGAGCAATAAAAAAGAAAAATAAATAAAGAAGTTAGACACAAGCCACAGTTGTGCCGCTGAGTAATTCCCTTAATCCCAAGCTGCTCCAGGAAGACTGTCCCTGTAATTAGGAAAATGGAAATCTCTCTGGATAAGACAGTCTGCTAAATACCATGAACATAAATTTATAAATGATACGGGTGTCTAAACTTATGCCTGCTTTAAAAAAATAAAAACCAGAAAAAGACAGTGTTTGGTGGGAGGAAAACCCAACACTGAGGAGTCCTTTCTCCACTTCTGTCAACTCCTTAAAACAGAGGCTGGTCGCACTCTTTCTTTGAGGTCACTCAGAGCTGCCCATCTGGCTTCAGTTAACTGTGCAGGTCTACAGAGAGGTCGTGGTGGGGGAAGGCCCTCAGGGAGGGAGGGAGGGAGGGAGGGGGAGGACGAGGGAAGAGTCGAGACATTCCTGCCGTTGGCCTTGGAGACCCCAGGCTTGTTGAGTTAAGCAAGGCCCAGCTCAGCTCTCTCTTTCTCTCTCCGGGCTTCTGGGGTGTCACTGAGGAACTCCAAAAATGCAGCACATTCCAGACCCCACTGCTGTCTGGCGGCATGCGCCGTCAGTCCCAAGGGGAGGATGTCGAGTTATAAATACTGCGGGACAAAGCATGTCGAGAGCAGGCCGGCGCAACTGGCAAAAAATCAAGTTGACGCGACGATCCCAAGCACTCTTTCGATCTTAAGGGCGTCAAATTTTATTTTGCTTCACAGCACGTTCACAACATGTTAATACATGACGAGAGGGGCAAAATGGTCTTCATTTGAAGAGGTTGAAACCAGGGGTGTAACGATGTATCGATCTACATCGGTCTACTAATTTAATGATCAAAGAGGCCATAACATAATTTAAAATGAAAAAAACGATCAGACATCACAAGCATGAAGATGTCAGCCGGCTCTGACACAGCTTTCATTAAGAAATTAATTGTTTTTGAGATTTGATATGAATGGATTGAAATGGTAAATCAGCATATGATATTGTCTTGATCGTCAGTTTCCGAACTGAATCAATTCAAAATCTTACTGTAACAGACTTTATGATATTGACAGACATGGAAATGTGGTCTACTGAATCCATATAATATCATGTTATCAAGAAATGATACTATAATATATTGTATTGTTTCATAATGCTACGATACCTAGTTGTAACACTAACATACAGCCCCATGTTCAAACGCACACACTTCTTACCTCTTTGCGGGCCTTCTCGGTCCTACGGATGTCCTGGCGCATGGCGTCCATCTTCTGCATGATACCGTCCATCTCCTCCTCCTTGTCGCGGAGCTGACGCGAGAGTCGCTGCTTGTGTGAGCGCAGCTCGGCCATGCGCTCGCTCACCTCCGAAAACTCCTGCATAGCCAGCTTCCTCTGCTGGTGGGCGTCCTTCAGCTCCTTCGTCTGAGACTTCAGACGCTCCAGAGACTCCACCAGTTGCTAAAAAAAAGACATTCAAAAAGTGGGCGACAGACAGAGAGACGGGGATGGAAGTCAGTCGGACGGCAAACGCGGGACAGGGAGAAGTTGGTAGTAATGGTAAAAAAGTAAAAAGCACTAAAAAGAAACAAACGTGGAGAGAGCGGAGGAGATTTGTGATGGAGAGAGACGTGTGCGAGAGTGAGAAAGGAGGAGTTAAAAAGAAAAAAGAAAAAGAAAGCTGCCCTGGCTGCCTCAGAGACTCGACTCAAAAAAGAGGCTGAGTGAGAAATAGAAATTGTCAAGAGAATTGGGAGTGCTGCTCTAAAAGAGAAGGACACGCTACAACTAATGGCTATGTTATCTCACTTCTGCACATTCGCTACAAAAAAGTAGTCGGGCATTTACAAATGTCACAAAACAATATGTTGCACTGCTGATACGGACTCGGGCGGATCCATTTGTCAAAATCCCGAGGAGCGTTTCAACGGCAGGTCCATGGAGAGCTCGGGGTCAACGTTCGAGTGCAAGAGCAGAACAAAATCCAATTAGGCCTTTAATGCATCGGGCTGGTAGTGGGCCTTAACGCACGCCTAAGTGAGGGAATGATGGCATTAATCATGATGAAGGGCCCTAGTGTGTATAAACACCAGCATGGAATGAGACAAAGGGTCAGGGAGGCGCTGAATTAAAAAGGGGTGGAGAGGCCTGGTGTGGAACAAGGGCTCCAAGTAAGCGGTGTGCATGGTTGTGCTCCAACAGCTGCACGGATGACGCCAAGCATTTTGCGTCACATAAAAAGGAAGAATACAAAGACATCTTAGAATGGATCAGGCCTCAATCGTGAGCAATGCAAAGACTCAGTGTTTGGTCAGAACTATGTCAGGATATTTAGATTTTCTCTGGTTGGCAAAAAATGCTATTTACACATTTTCACAAACGTCATTATTGCAAATTCTGTCTATTAAAAGGAAACAGGACGCGGCTGCTTTATTCTACCCCACACATCTAATTTTACATCCGATGACTAATGTCTCTTCCCAATTACAGACCAGGCTTCTTGTGACACTGCAGTGATGAATCTTTTCCTTATACAGGAAAGGATTATAGCCAAAGTCACCTCATATTTTGCTTTCAAAGAGTCAGACTTATTTGTGTATAAAGAATAAATATAAAGAAATAAGAGGTGGACTGCACTGTATGTGACCAGCCGAAATCTAACAACCCAGTTTTACAGAAAATAAAGCCTAATATGATTTTCTTATAACCCTTTTGGTCCGCACCTCTTTTCTACCAAAACGGCTATTCAGCTAATAGGCATCCAGTTCTCCACTGGTATTCACAAGGTATGTTTATCATTGTCCTGCTCTGGTTCCAGTATCAACAGGGAATAGATGCCAAAAAACATTCACATGCTCCTGGAATAGCAACATTAACCTATATGTAAGACAGGACAATGGGCTTTGACTATTTTAACATAAAGAACGGTCGTGATGTTTATACAGAGGCCACATTCAGGTGACCACAATGTTTACGAGCTTTATTTTGTGGAAACTGCCAGACAGTTATTTGAGGCAGCTACCAGTCGCTGTCGCTTATTTAATTACTTAGAGTGCAGAAATGATACATAGTTAAGGTACCATCTCTGCAACAGCATGGCATCAGTGTAAAATGCTAGAGATAAGGCAAAATGGTAGAGATGAGTCCCTTTGGTGTCTAAAAATAGGTTGCAACACTAAAACTCATAACAGTTATTTATAATTGTATAAATTATTATTTTAAGTTGAAGTTAACTGTTAACTGACTTTCATTTTACAGTGTAAGCGTGCTATAAAATGTCTGGCCGGTGGTGGCACAGTGATCTAAATGAGTAAAACCCTGTGTTGGTGACCATAAGAGCCGGGGTTCTAATCTCTGTTGGGCTCTTAACCCCAAGTCACTCTAGGGAGACTGCCCCTGTAATGAGGAAATGTCTGGTACTGAAGATCTGATAAATACCATAATTGTACATTCAAACTTCTGGCTTTTCACTTTCAAAATAATATTCATACCACCATTGAGCCGTATGTTTGAGAGTAAAATAAAAAAAAAACTTTGGTACATCAACATTAACTGGGATTCCGCATGTCGATCTGGAAATCAACAAGGCAAATCTCCGCTACCTTGTGTATGTCTTCTTTTTCCTGCCGCAGAGCTTTGACCTGCTTGTCGAGAGCTTTGAGTTTGGTGGAGGAGCTCTCATAGTCCTGCCTCAGGGTCACTGCCTCCTCCAGCTGATGCTCCAACCTGTCTGAGTCTGAGAGAGAAACGTACGGCCAGCAAAGTGAGTAAATACGACTCTAAATGCTGACAAAATAAAATTCAAGATTTGTTCGATGACTCATTTATACGGCAGGAACAATGAGTACATAAATGATGTAATTCCTTCCTGAAATGTGATTCATGAATCAGCAGGGAGTTTGGTCTTTTTTAGTCATTGATGAATAACTGTCAGTGACAGCTGACATGCTGTGCTGTTGTGGTTAGTGACCCTGTTAGTAGGGAAGAATATGTTGCCATATCTCACCTGCCAGCTTCTTTTTGAGACGATCGATTTCCTCGTTGAGCTTTTTGATCTCTTTATCACGGCCCAATGTGCTCGTCCCACGGCCTGAGCCGTGGAGATTCTGAGCGGCCTGAGTGGATTCTGTGGGGGGGGCAGGGACAAACAGGAAAATAATTACAATAATTTAGTGTCTAAATATGATAAAAAGGGAGAAAACTGCTTAAGAACATCACTGTTATGGGCATATCAACATCTATATTTACACATCTTGTCTGTATATTTACAGATGCAATCTTTTCTACTTTGCATGGCATTTGTGCTGTCTGTGTAGTCTACAGGATTAATGTCAACACAACAGCATGCATTACTAACATTTGATAAGTATTTAAAAGATGTCTGACCTTTTACAGTTTCACACACACTGTCAAAAGATTAATCCATTAGCATGCATGGCTAGTTTATAGCACTTTAATGGTTTACAGATATATAAACCGAAACTAAACAGAATATGTTTTGTCTCTTTATTCCCATTTCACAGATTATATATTTAGAGATCTTTTAAGCAACTTTAGTGTACACATTTATTCAGAAAACGATATAATTTGTGTTAAAAGCAATCTACCCTAGAGGAAATCATCAAAATGTCAAACAGCTGAAGGTTTAGACGGACAGTATGGATCCACTGGTGTTTTTGACATTCAGTGACCGTTTTTGTCATGTGAGCCTTTTTAAAAAAAAGTGATGTATGTGTGAGCTCTTTACCCTGGAGCTTGCGGTTGAGCTCCTGTTTCTCCTGCTCTAAAGAGCGGATTCTCCTCTCAAAGGCCTCCAGTTGCAGGCCTCCTCCGTCCTCGTGCCCTCCATCTGCCAGCGATGCCAGCCTCAGGCAGCCGAGATCAGAGAAGCAACTCTCTGTGGTGTAGGTGAAGCCCACAAAGGGCAGGTGCTGACCGGTGAAGCCTGTGTGAGAGATTGGAGGAGCGATATCCTGCAAGCAGAACAGGTAGAGAGGTCAAAGGCGGTGTCACACGAAATACGACTACGGCCTAGCAAATTACTCAATTATGAATTGTTTTGGGAGTCATGTGACGAGATGCACTAAATGAACACACACCAGGGAAATTATTGCCAGAATTCTATTTTAAAAGGCATTAAAGAATTTTAAAAATAATTGAAATAACTGTAATGGGCAAGATAACATCTATTAGAGTTTCTGAATGTCAGGTTCAATAAACTTTCCATTAATTGTCCAGCCCTAGAAAGGCACATGAAAAAATACAAATGTTTATAAAATGTTATAACTGTGGAGAGTAAAACCCACGTGACAAGCAACATATTTATTTAATTGTTAAGTATGGCATAAACGAAATTTTTTGCAACCCACCGGGTTTTTCAGTACATCATCATCCACATCAAAGTTGGAGGTGTCAGAGGGAGAGCTGACATCAGGAATGTAAGGGGCTTCAGTGCTGCGAATGTTCTCCCAGTCAATGCCAGAGAAGAAAGGATGCTTTTTGAACTCCTCGATGCCGTTCTGGCCCAGCCGTCGCTCCCGGCTGCAAATGAGCCGCTGGATCAGGTCTTTGGCGTCCTCCGACACGTCTGTGATGTGGGATGGGAACTGGAAGCGCTCCTGGAAGAGAACCAAGGAAATGTCGCTTTATATTTATACCTATTTCAGATCTCAATGAACTTCCCCAATGTGTTCGTCCGTCATTTTGTATAAGCTTGTGAGGAAAGGGGGCACAAACGTTCAACTTACTGTTTACAGCATAGCAATGTTATGTACCTGTGTATCTACGCATGCTATATTGTTATTATATTAATCCAATTAATTACATCCAATTACACCAGAGCTACATTAAAAAAGGCTACATTAAATTTATATTTATAATCTATCCTACTTTGCATTGGACTTGTGTTGTCTGTGGATGTTACAGGCTTAATGTCAATAAAATGTTCAGTATGTTTAAAAGATGCAAGATCACAGACAATAAGCATTACTTTATGAATATTTATTAATAAATATCTGGAGTTTAGAACAATATAAGATGCCATAATGCATTACTGTATTACTACTTAAAATATGCATGCAAAATTATTATTATTTTATAATCCTTTTCACAGCCCAATATCCTGAACAGATTTAGTATTTCCTGCACCAGCACACCCTGATCCTACACTGCTATTTTTTAAATAAATTAAAGAGTGCATTTCAGCAGAGCACAGTGATACACATCACTTAAGAAAGCTGCAATTCCCTCAGTAACAAAGGAAGAGGAATGGTATAACCTATTGAAAAATGTAAAAGACTGTATGTAAATGAGGCTGTAGATTTTGACATTAATTTACATAACAGGCTTATCTGCAGTCTGGAGTCGTGCTTATCAAATAACCACACCTGTTAGGAAACCTGCCCTGTCTTCTTGGGGCTGCGTATGAAAGGAATACAGAGGCAGACGCCTCTTGGATCTGACCCACATTAACGGCCAGGTAGTAAACTTCAGTTGCATGTAGGCTTGCCGGCTGCATTGCTTTGAAGTCGTACTTTGTACAGCCTGCACTACTGTGCCCATGCAAATTGAACCCAAATCCTGCCTTGTCAGGGTATAACGGCCACATTTGTCTGCCTTTCTTAGAAGAAAGGGCTTATAAGGTGTGGTTAATAACAAGAGCAATTCCCAAAAGTGTATGACACACGCACAAACATATGTGTAGGGCAGGGCAGATATAACGCTCCAAGTCCAAAATGTTCAAAGAACAATCTGCAAATAGCAGAAAAAAAATATTAAGGTTTTATTTAAGCTGTGGGCGTGAGTCATGCTTCATCACATTACAATAGTATATCAGTTCAAAAGACAGCTATTCAACGTCTGCTGATATCATAAAGTCTGCTACGATATGCGTTCAATTAGAGTCAATTGATATGCAACAATATCATACGCTGATTTTACAGCATCTGTTCAGTTCATGTTGTCTTGAACTAAAATATCATTATCATTTTTATTCATGAGCTAAACCAGACATTTAAATAGAAAAAAAAACTTCTCTTTTAATAAAAACCAAACCTTCTGTTCAATATAAAGTGAGGTTACAATATGCAAGTTGTCTGACTAATGTTTTTATTTTGGTTCAATGCCATGTCAATGTGCCAATGTAGATCGATGTATTGTTACTAGAGGTCGACCGATATATCGGGCCGTTATTTAGCATTTTTTACGATATCGGCATTGGCCGATATCCGAGTTTAGTACGCCGATATTCAGGCTGGGTGGGGTGAAGAAGACTCAGGGACTGGATTAAGAGATTAAAACTAAAGATTATTTGCACTCTCCTTTTTGTACTGTTGTTTACAAATTTTATCTTCCCTCAGGAATAGTTTGTAACTTGAAAACTTTGTTCTGTTTACAAATTATTAGTCAAGTTCAAATGTTATATATTTATTTATTGTTTAGACATTTACAGTTTTATTTATGTTATGTTTATATTTATGTTTAGTCAGTGTTAAATAAATGTTAAGTTGAGGAATTTTGTGTATCCTTTGTTATTAGTGTGATATTTTACTACACAAACAGAGAGGAAATGTCTAATTATTGGCCAAAAAAATATCGGCAGCATATATCGGCCATCGGCTGACCCTGACTTCTAAATATCAGGATCGGCTTTAGAAAAACCCATATTGGTTGACCTCTAAATGTTACACCCCTAGTTGTTAGCGCTGTACTAATTCAGTGGGTTCGTAGTAATACTTCCAGTTACAAGAGCAAAAGAAAATGTTTCAGACTTACTAGCCATTTCTCTTTAACACGTCACAGTAAAAATGAAGTGAAAAGAAAAGATTTCTGGCAGTAAATGCACAATGACGGCTATAGTTCAAATTTTCTATTAGTCTCACCTCATGGTTCATGATCTTGCCATAAGTCTCGACCAGGGACTCGGCGTAGAAGGGCGTTTCCCCGTACAGCATCTCATACATGCACACACCCAGAGACCACCAATCACACTCGGGCCCGTACTTCCCCATGCCGTCCTCCATGGCCTGAAGGATCTCTGGGGATATGTAGTCTGGAGTTCCAACCGCAACTGAGGACTGCACCTGCACAGCAGGGGAGAGGAAGCGAGGTCAGCAGAGGCACACAATGGCAAAAACCATATACAACCAAAGCAAAGATGTTCTGTGTAAAATAAAGGTAGGTATGTAAAGGAATGTAAAAAATTTACATGTACTCTAAAATGTATAGGTACTCTTTTTATCACGTAAATTACTGAAAACAAAAAATCTAAAATGATCGAGAAAGATAAAGGCATCACTGAAATAAAACACTCATTCAAAGCAATGAACAGGCTATTAAACAGCTTGAAAGTTTTTTTTGACAAATATTAAACAGCTGAAAAAATGTCAGAGAGCTTTAAAGGATAACAAAAAAGAGCAGAGAAGGCACAGAGCCACGAAAATACTGTAATGGGAACTGTCTCACAAACCATCAAACTCCTCCCTGAGCTCTGCCAAAAAAATAAAGACCTCATATTGGGTGATGTGCAGATGGTTTTGTTCATCCTCGGAGCTCTGAGGGTCTGATTGTGAAGCTCCGAGGATGAGAAACCACCCAGAAGCTCCAGCAGAACTTAAGAACTACAAACACAGTACTAACTTCATGGATTAGGTGCACCACACAGGAAAAAAACCCACACACATCTGGCCCTAAAAACCTTTTCTTTACAGTTCATCCTTCATTTTTTTTATTAATGGAGTGAGATACCCAGCTACAAGCTAATCTCTTCTCCAGACGGATAGAAAGGCGGGGTGTTTACCCAACCATGAAACAAATATCCCTGGTTTGGCCAGCCAAAATTGTTCAAATGAAAAACAGAAGTCTGGACCAAAGTAAACAGCTGTTCACAACCAAAAATGTTTTAGTTCTCATGTGATCGTAGTTTTACAGTGATAGTCGATATGTGGATCAAAGCTTCCAAGTCTGATTAGCCAAAAATGACAGTGAGGTTCGCCGGCATCCGGGGAGAGAACAGGTTAGTGGGGCATAAAGGAGTCCAGCAGCAGAATGTAGAGCGTTTGGTGGGGTGGTCTTCTCCCCGCTGGGTGCTGTCTCTTTGCCCCAATTCCTGCTGAGCAGTTTGGTTCGGATGTGTGTAGTGGTGCTGCTGATGTTTGACCTGTTACATCTACAGAGTTTATGCAGGAATCCTAGAGTCAAATTTACTACCTTTTACACTACCTCCACAATATTTTTTACCACCAACACGGCATCAAGCAGCGGCCTTTTTTTAGCGTCAAGTTGTCCTTACCTTAACCCTAGCCCTTGGGTTATCCTAACCATAACCCTTAGTCCGACCCTAATAAGGTCAACTTGACACTTCTTTAAACAAATGCCTTACAGGCCAGCACCACTGCAGAATCAGAATTCTGCTCAAATCCCTCCTACACACAGGCAGCAGAGGCTACATACTGAGGCCTTTCACTCTGATCTGAGACCAGCTGCGGGCTTCCTTTTACATTATCTAAGATTAGAGCCTCAGGGCCCAATATACATAAATGAGAAGACACAGCACAGTACATATTGACCCGCATCATTGACACTATTTATAAGTAATTTCTTAAAATGTGGCGCAATGCCGAATCCAATGATGTAAGCAGTCTTATCCTTGCCACATGCAGCTTCTGCCTGCGAATCCTATTGGACGATGGCTCCTGGTCTTGTGATTGACTGCACACTACAGACAAGTTTTTACAGAAAAACCAAAGATGATGTAGAAAGAGGAATGTCGACAGGTAGATTGAACGCAAGTTATAGTTTATCAACCTTATAATAATAATTTAATAGTTAGATCTTACACGTTTAATAAGCATGCAATCAATGGCTCCCCTTGCCCACTTGTCTGTCCCCAATTCAACATAAACACAGATGCACAAGTCAAACAAGACCGAGCCATCGGCCAATAGGATCGCAGGCAAAGCTGTCAAAAAACGCCCCAAACTACCAAAAACTACCCCCTAAACATGGCATAGAAATCTCACTCGAGCAAAAAAAAGCAGCTCGTCGGTAATCTACTTCTTGTGAGGACATTCTAACACAAGACATTAGCGAGAATACAGTTCAGCATAACATTATCACAACCGCGCTTTCGATTCTTAATTTTGATATCTCGGGTTTCACACCCGTTTTGCGCTTTTACTGAGCACTTTTTTATTCAAACCGCCGATTACCTCTAGTGTTGTGTTCTTCTGCCAGCTGCTTTAGCAGATAAATTTCACTCAAAATAAAACCTCATAGTCTGAAAAATAATACCTATATATATATAGATATAGATATATATTTTTTCTTACAAAATAATACCTCTGAAACCAAATTTAACACTTTTAATGGCCTTAAATTTGGCAATTTTGATTGATCACCTTTTAATACTTTTTAAAACCCCGCAGACACCCTGATCTACTTTTGCTGCCTGTCTTGGCTTGAAGACTTGTCAGCAGCCACACACCTATGACACAGGACTGAAATCTCTCAAGTACCTAAACTAAGTACAAAATACACAAATTATGTTTTTTTTCTGCCAATGCGGCTAGTGCACATTTTGGTCAAGCTTAGAGTCTGTTTATAATTGTGTATGGCCTTGTTGGGCTGAGCGATATGACCACAAAACAATATCCTTTAATGAACTCAAGTGCAGCAGTGGAGGGATATCTTCATACATCTTTTTCTTTCTTTTTAATTTCTGTTGAACTACTTGCCAATACCAGACTGCTAAAAAAGCATCAAATTCTGCAGCACCCCGTGGCACTTTCCGCCGTTTTCTTTATCTCATCTCTTATGACATCATAGGTTCTTAGTTCTTGGTTCTGAGCTGATTTTACGACAATTTAAAAAGTATGTCTAAGCCGGGGTTGGATGATGCCGGTCCCGGAGCGCCATTATCCTAGTGGTTTTCCATCCTACCTGTAAGTATCTACCTGACACCAGGTGGGAATGTGCGAAAGGCAAATATCATAGAAACCCTGCTGGATGCTGGCCCTCCAGAGCCACTTCCACTCCCCGGTATAAGTGTATATACTGTACATAAACCGCAATGAAGTTTACTTTGACTTTTAAAACATGTTAGCTTGGCAAATTACCAGCTTTCTGTATTTTCTTACAACACATTTATGCTTTTGTAAAGTGAAAAGGTGACTCGTGGACTGACAGAGCTGGTAGAAGCAGTGAAGAGAGCCAAGACTGATAAGCACCTAATCACAGTTTGCAAAGAATCAGCAGAAAAGTGACTGTCACACTCCGTGATGAAAGCTAAGTTTGCATCACAGCCTTCAAATCACTAAACTATACAGTTGGGAGTGATCAAACAGAAGAAGAACTTAAAGAGGAAAACATAAACCAATCACAGCTGAAGTAATCACCCCTTCCTCAACACATCTGCAAACACTTTTGCTCCACCTGCAGTCAGGAGTGACGGTTATCCAAGATAAAGCCACATGGTTAGTCTAGTCTAGTTAACCATAACCTGCACCACTAGCAAGGCTGGACAGATCAATACCATATTATTTCAAGTTATCCACAATCAAATAACAACCAATGTTTTTAAGAAGATATTAAGACCAAATTAATCAGTCTGTCACTAACTAACGCTAACTTTCACTACCTAACACTAATGTCCGTCAATACTATATATTATTAGGGCAAATTAGCACTAGTGGCTAGATATTAGCTTTAGTTAACAATCTAATGATATATGTTTGCAGGGTGTTCGGTTTTTATGTTATACTGATTATCCTTAGATTTCTAAGTCTTGCTAATTTCCTTTAGATAATACAAATTTTCACTAGCAGAAGATGCTAATATTGCAAATTAGCACTGGCTACCAGATATTAGCATTACTTAGCAACCTAGCAACAGAATTGTCCTTTTTCAACATGGCATTAAAAATATCATGCATATTTTCTTTATGTAGCTAACTAACACGAACTAAGTTTATGCTAATTTCTGCTAGTAAGTCATGCTGTCTTGGAAACGAGAACAGGTTGCCACAAATTAATTTTACTTAACAATCTAGAAACAAATCTAAAACAATCTAGAAATGCATTTGTTGATGGTATTTTTCCACTATCACACAGATTTACTTTAGTTTGACAATTACAGCTAATTTCCATTAATGCTATTTTCCATTAGCACATGATTCCTGCGTGCCACATCAGCAGTATAGACTCATAGTAGCCTGGCTAATTTTGCCCCGTCGTGGGACTAACAGGAGCCAAGGTGCCGTGTGGTGAACGTTTAGGTTGTGAAGCACGAATGCTGACAGGAATTGAGACCCTTCACCTCTTCCGCTTGCCCCAGGTCGAGGCAGAGGTTAAAAGTGCAGCTCAGTCACTGTCACACGCATACCGAAGAGGGCTGGGCAAGTGCTCTCACCACACACACACACAGTGACTTGATGTATGGGTGACAAGTGGTCCGTGGGTTCAGCTTTACAGAGTCGGGGGAAGGAGGAGAAGGAGGCCGAACGAGAGAAAACACAGCACTCACCGTGCCGTCCTGCATCATTCTCAGGCAGGAGCCAAAATCAGCCAGACGGATGTGACCGTTCATGTCCAACAGCACGTTATCGGGCTTTATGTCCCTAAAACACAAAGGAAGAAAGAGAGAGAGAGAGAGAGAGAGAGATGAGCGATAAGTAAAGCGATAAGTAAAGCAAATAGATCTCTCACAATGAGAATCTCTTTACCTCAACTTCATTAACATATTAAAAACACCATTTTGGGCTGAATGAGCGCCTGTGTTTTTAATAGTGCTGAGAATCAATTCTTCTGTGTTCTTATCCAGAGCACCTTACATTTCCTAATAACAGGGACAGTCTCCCTGCGGTTAAGGGTCTTGCTCAGAGACCCAGTGATGATAGTGCTAGAGGTAGGATTCAAACCCACAACCTCTTGGTCCAGAGGCAAGTATCCAAACCACAAGACCACCACTGCTTTATTGGTATTGGTCTAGTGATTAGGAAACACAGCTCTAGACCAAGAGATTATGGGTTCGAACCCTACCTCCAGCACTAACATCACTGGGTCCCTAAGCAAGACCCTTATCCCCAAGTGGCTGCAGGGAGACTGTCCCTGAAATTGGCAACTGGAATTAAGTATAAATCAGACTTCAGTCAGATGAAAATCAATACTGGAGGTACTAGAAGAATTTTGATCCAAACTTAAAAAATAATGTGTTAAAGCTTACAGATTAATCACTTTCATTAACACATTAACATTCCCAGCTCGAGTTTTCAGTTGTAAAACCCTATTCACAGTGTGTGAGGTGCACAAGTCCTGGAAACACCCCCCACTCATGTGATGTAACACCCCTCCTACCCCCGGGCTCTCCACCATGAGTGTGTGACCATGCCCGCTTGTGCTCAACGCCACACACTTAACAGCCTGGCACTGTTCACCCCCGTCGTCTCTTCTCTTTTCCTGCTGGACTACGGCCACACACAGTGTGCCCTCTGTTTCAGTCTTGGCACCATGCTGGGCACAGCGGGCACGGCGTAAACATGGTGTCACAATTCCCCTCTCGCTCCGTCTCTCGCACATTCGCGCACATACACTGAGCTCAACAATTGTAAATGTCTGTAAAAACAGGGGTAAAACTAGACCTCTATAAACACTTGCGTTCTGGTTGTCAGGTTCAGAAATGTGATAGTAGAGCAGGACAATCTGAGCTCAAATCAATATCACAATTAACTGAACATTTTGCCCTGATGACAATTAATGAATAATTATTTTGTTTTGTATGATTTTGCCCTCATAGTGCACTGGCAAAGCATGTATTGAAAATATGTTCAACTATTAAAGTGGGGATATTCTTTTCTAATGAAAGAGTACACGTCTTATCTTGGTGATTTAGGCTGCAGTAAGGAGCCAGGCTCTGTCAGAACAGGAAGGAAAAGGGTTTCAAACTGATGCCAGAACAGCAGCCTTGTGCAGGCAGTGCCCATTGAACAGCAATGCCAGGAAGAGGCCGTCACAGGCCAGGACCATTTTTGGGGCAATTTTATTACTCTGCAGCAGAGCAATAACAATACATCAATTCAATGATCGACAAGCCCATAGAATTAATCCAAAATGAAAATGTTGATCAGACATCATACAGTTTGTAACGGCACTTTGGGCCACTCTGCTGTGCTGTGTTCACAATAACAAGTAATCACTCTCTTAAATTCACACACTCCCTTTTTTTGAAGAGGAGGACTATTTCTATGAAAAGAGAAGACTTGATCTGCTTGATCTCACGGGATAAAAACGTCAAAGATTATTTTAATTACTTTTCTGATTTGATAAGAGTGGAAGTGTTTGTGTTAAAACAGTATATGATACCATCTCATCTTGATCACTGACTCCTGAATTTAACCAAATTGGAATCATATAGTAGCAGACTTTGTGATACGGGCAGATATTGAATTGTTGTCCGCTGAACTGATATAATAGTATTGAGATGAAATTTGTGATTTACACACCATAATATTCTCAAGAACACAAAGAGACCCACATGCGGACTGTACAAACTGTACAGACGGAAGACTGCGGAGGGGTAACGAAACATGGTATTAAATAGGCCCTGGGGCTAAATAATTTAAGACCTGAGTACTGATACACTTCCATATTTTTGGTACTGTAAAAATGAAGAAAAATTGATTAATTTTTCTACATAAAAGTTATCATTTATATTTAATCTGACCACCTCCATTACTGATTGAGATGATTTTTGTGATCCCCTACCCAGAAGAGCGTGCTCTCCCTCGCTCTCTTTCATAACCATACGCAAAACAAAACCCCTATTTCCTCAATTTAAGTCTTCTGTGGTCAGTCCGTCTCTTACCTATGCACATAGTGCTGCTGGTGGATGGAGTGAATAGCGAGAACCATCTCCGCCACATAGAACTTGGCCATGTCCTCAGGCAGTCGGTCCTCAAACTTGCTGAGTAACGTCAGCAGATCTCCACCCACATAGTAGTCCATCACCAGATACTATAACACATGACACTATTGTCAGTTTCGACTTCATATATTAAGCACATAAAACATCTGACAAAACAGGACTGAGAAAGTGATTTTGCCCATGCAATTAGATGATGTACAGTAATGTAGAGATGGAGATGCTCACCAGGTAGTTGTCATCTTGAAAGGCAAAGTGCAGAGTGGTGATCCACTGACCGTCTCCGTTCACCAGCACATCTCTCTCTTCTCGAAAACAGGCCGTCTACAGCAGAAAGAACTTGAAGTAACTATGAAGTGTGTGTCAGAGCATTTGTTTTCCTGTTTTTGCTATACAACTGATATATTAACCTCAGAGTCAATGATTATGTTCATGTTACTTTTAGGTTTCTCAGTCTGAGGCTAGAGACACAGGATTGCCTGGGGATTGAGTATTAGCACAAGCTTCCATACCTTTCGAGTTTCTAAGGTTTGTGCGTTGTTCTTTATGCAACACTGCAGAACTTTTGGTGCTTTAGTGTTGTTTCTAAATATATTAACTGAACTCATTATTGTGGTGCCTCTTTAACGTCTCCCAAAGTCTCCCAAATTTAGAATATGATGTTAACGACTTTTACATTTCTTGCTGAGTATCTTTGCACGGACCTGTCTTGACAATGAGCTAGTTTTTTGCAGCCTTGTTTAAAATGTATTGCTTCAATAAATGTGCCTACCTATAACATTAATATTGAGATATTTTTGCCAGCAAGTTCAGTATAATTAATAAAATAATTGTACTATTCTCTTACCTTAAACATATTTTTAGACATTATACAACTCCAGGTTTTGTGGACTTATGCAAAAACTTTTAAAAATTATTTGCTAAATCATATACAACCTTTCCTCTTTATTAAGACTTTAACCTGAGCTGCTCTCGTAGCAATCTGGTCCTAGTTCGTCAGAACGGAGACGCCACATTAGAGTCCCGCGCTTTACACCTCTGTGTGATGATCTAATAGCTGCTAATGTGGTATATTATGAAAGAGGGTATGCAGAAGGCTCGCTTCTGCTCGGGATGGGATTACTGACCAGACACTCTGACAAAAGCTCTCCTGACACGGCTCTGGTAGGCCTGAGGCCACTGTCAGAGCTCATTGTGGTGAAAGTGGGTCAAGATGGAGTGAAAAAGAAAATGGCTCCCCAAGCCCATCACAGACTTCATGGCACAGGTTTGATGCCTGTCACGGAGCTCTAAGGTGGAAAAAAGCTCAACGGCAGCCGACATGGTTTGACAGAACAGAGTCCTTCAATTCCCTGGTTTTACACTTGGTAATGTGGGAGAAGGTACTGCGTGAAAAGTAGGACTGAGATGATGTTCAGAAGGTGCTACACCATTGATTATGAAGAATATAATAAGCAACATAAAATGAAAGCTGGAACACTTTACACTCTGCATAAATAGGGCACAAGTGAACAAGTAAAAAACAAACAAGTAAACAAATAAATAACATTACTGAAAGAGACACCAGATACTTAGGTTACGTGTTGCGGAGCGTTCTGGTTTTATTTCCACTAGCAAAAATGCGAACAGTACGGGTATAGTACTAATGAGAGAAAAACGTGACTATAATCATCCAATAGAACAAAGAGTAAAGAGTAGCGTGAGAGAAGCAAAAATATCTTCACCTCAGCCCTTTTCAGCATCTCCCACTTGTTGAGAATCTTCATAGCGTAAATCCTCTCTGTGTTTTTCATCTTCACCACAGCGACCTAAAGTCAGAGGACGAGAAAGGTTTTACAGAACGCATTAAAAATCAATTAAGGCACTGCGCAATTACGGGACCCGAGAAATCAGCATGTTTCCTCATTTATTTATTCATCGTATTTGCACTCGCCCTACTTTGGGAAGCCTCCCTTTGGGAAAAGCTCTACTTTCAAAGCGTAGGCGGACGATCATTGATGCATGCAAACTGGGGATGTCTGAGACAGACGCTCGTGAGGAAAGAAGTGAACGACAGGCGTGAATTTTTTCGCATCAGCAGCAGTGTCAGCATAGAAATGAGTGCGTTTGAAGGCGACTAAGGTCTTCCTCTCCACAGCCATGAGTCAGTGTAAGAAAAGAAAGGAAAGGGACAGGGAGGAAAGAACGCTTGCTTAGGGTGGAGAGGGCCGCACCCTGCCGGGACGAGGGCATGTCAGGGAGGAGGATGAGGAATGTCTGCTATGAGTGATAGCGCGGTGATACTGATGTCTCAAAAACGTCAAAACAAACAGTCTCCGGTTGCTAAGGATTACTAGTGAAGGGGAAACGGAAGCTGAAAAGCTTTGACCTGCACTTGCACAGCAATTATTTGTTGAAACAAACAGTCATGCCTTTTTAAAAGGGGCACTGGATTACGTGGAATGGTTTGAGGAATTATGTAAACAGTGAAACTTGTGATACGCTGACTTTATGCACTAAAACCATTAGCGTGGTCGACCTTTGACATGACGCAATCTGTTCATAGGCTGTTTTTTTGCGAGGGTCCAAGCTGCTTTAGGGCAGCGTTTCTCTGCACTTTGCCTCACCGCTCAGCAGACATCACATGATAATTGTTTACTCATAGCCAGGGACCGTAGAACCGCCTATTTCTCTCTCGCTCTCTCTCAAACTCTGGTAAAAGTACTATGTGCAGCCTCAGCAAAACAAACAAAAAAAAAAAACAGGAGCGTTAGCTAGGACTTGCATGGCAAGGACAAACCGTCCAAAGGGATCAGTGACTAACGCACCCACAGAGGCACATTCAAACGGGTCGAAACAGAAAAGGAAAAGTAACCGGCAAAGTATGTGAAAGGTACACAGTGGGAAAACAAGCCAACACAGAGACTCACTTCAACAGAACAGCTCTTATCAGACAAGGACCTAACCACACCAGATAACTGACCTCATTACAAAAACAAACCAAACCCATAGTGCTCAGAATCCCCTCTATACCTCCTCCCAGTGTGTCTCTCGCCCTCCTTCCATCTATCCTTTTTTAGACATAGATTTCAACACAGGCTTTCGGCCTGACCTGATTGGAAAGGCGGGGAGGTACACGAAAGGAAGGCGGGCGGCCGAGGTTCTGTCACACTCCCACGTAAAGCACACACACACAAACACACACACACTCTCCCTCTCTCTGAGGGATCAAAGAATACTGTTGGCTCTGTGGTTTTACTCAGAATTCCATAGCACTGGATTATGTATGCAAGCGAGGCGAATTCAAATCTACATTTCTGACTAAATAGAACTGTGGGCAAAACACAAGGGAACCTGAAGAAACGTATGCAAATAAACACAAATCAGCAAAGATTCGTTACTGGTCAATAAGCACAAATCACGGCAATGTGTGCTAATCAATTCCATACAGAAGTCTGTATACACAGTCTGAACTTGTATGTACTTTGACCTTATCATATAAAGGATAAGAGAGCACACACATATAAGATAAACATCATGGTGTAAACTACAACACACTCCTCATATGAGTTGTTCACACAAGTGATAGCGCTTGTGTTACTGGATGTGATCATGTTTGTCATTTAAAGATTAAGAACTGTTTACACGTATGCAGTTATTTTTATAAACGCATTTTAAAAAATACGTTTGGGCTTTTCGTTTACACGTGAACAGAATTTTAGCCACTTCAAAGCCATAATTTTTTTAAATGCCCTCCAAAGTGAAGCTTTTAAAAACTTCTGGATTCTGTGGGTACGTGGGTACGTGTAAACGAGTAAAACACCGTTTTCCTAAAACAATGACGTCAGGGACATCACTAGGATTAAAAGATAGGCGGCTAGGGGTGTGGTAGGGGGTTACGGTTAAAGTTAAGGTTACGGACTACGCACGAACCAAAAATCTTTCATCGGACCTACCTAGGCTTCACCATTTAATTCATTATTTGAAGAGCTGTTACATGGTACCCTATCTTTCCTTCCCTGCCTTGTCTGGAAGACCCTGCCGACCTCAGGAACTAACCACATGTTGTGTAAACGCAATTAAAAAAAAAGAAACATCAAAAAAGTGTGTTTATAAAAGTATCTGCATACGTGTAAACAGCTCCTGAGTGGAGCAGTATTTTAAAAGTCCTGCAGCTTTTGCGGGGCAGTGATGGCGCATATGAAGGACACCCTGACTAGGTCAGGGAAAGCTCTTTTATCGTCTCTCTTCTGTTTAACAAATCCAAGTTTTCACTTTTCAATATAACAACACACAATATGAAATGGACTATTAATGTTTAATTTAACGGTGCCTATTGCTTTAGGGACAAACCATGCTGATTGAACATGGAGAATCATCCTAAAAGCCACCCCTATTCACCTGTTTGACGTCATCTAGTACACCTTTGGCATTCCAGTGCAGGGAGTTGTTTTTTTAACAGGCACTTTCCCCTGTTGGGGATGTAAAGCTAGGACTAATGCGAAGTGCAATTTCTCACTTTCCCTCTGCACTGAAGGCCGGTCCTGTTTGCGCGCCTCCCTCCCCCTCTCTGCTTGCTGCTTCAGTTGGGGAGTTATTCAGAGCAGGTTTCAAGGGATGTGGAGGGAGTGTGCACTTTGGCAGCCGTTAAAGCGCACGGCTCAGCCTGTGGAACCCTGTGTACTGTAAAAGCCGGTCACACAGCAGTCCTACCCCTACTGCACTCCTCCTGCCCCTCCCCAGCAGACAGTCAGAGGGGATGCAGCCATCACTCATACACAGGAAATGCAGCGACTTATCAGGAAATGCATCCTGTAACACTTGGGCCAGAGGAAACGGCTGGGAGAGGGAACAACGGCTCATGTTTTCTGCTTCTTACATATACAAACTCACGTTTCAGAGCCATAGATAATACAATGCACAGCAATGAGGAAGTAACTGTGTAAAGAGTTTCTAATAAATTGCTCGCTTTATAAAGATTAAACTTTGGGGATTAAAGGATGACTATTGCTCACACTGGCTTTGTGTAAAACACAGACAGAAGTACAATACAAACTCAGATTGTCATATCTCAACTGCCAACTGGCTAAACAGAATATTTGTGACAGTGGTATAGACTTGCCAGGCCATTTTGTAAAACAAATGGTAAATCATGTATTTTCAAAGCGTAACAGAGTAAATTCCAAAAGTCAAAACCAACTACACCACGTCCTAAGCAAAAGAAAAGCCACACAGAGGAGTAGTCAGCGTCTGAGGAGGAAGCTAAGAGGGATTTACGGAATGTGTGCCTCACTGTGCATTATCTGTGGAAGAAAGCACTATTTTTGTCACAGTCTCTCCTATGAGACGCTTTTCATTTCCTGAGCCTTTCCTGGAAGCTGTGCAGTCCTGCTCTGCTTCCCGTGTCACTAGTGGCACTCCGCCCTGCATTGTAAGGTGGCAAAGTCACAGTCTGAAGTGTTTTGAATCGACCATCCTGTGTTGTACTTTCCACACACACACACACACACAAGCCACTTTAATTATAAACTAAAAAACATTGAAGACACACTTTTCAAGTGCATAATTACCTATTATAATCCATCTGCTGCCATGCAGCCTGTGATCACTGTCTATACAAATCACTCCTGGACAGTTTCTGATCACAGCAACCAAACTGACCTGGTAGTTACTGTAAAAGTGGAATAAATGCACAATATCATGTCAAAACAATACATAACCACTAAAATAATCTGCCAAGAACATTGATCCAAGAACACTGAAGCTTTAGTTTAACCACAAAACAACAAAGTTGGTATCCCTAATTAAGTGTATATTTAGAGTTTATTTAAACTCTGAGGTTCACAGGTTCCAACATTTTTAAAGAACTTGCTTTTTGCGTCAGATATGGAGCAGACCACAACCGATTCCATCACCGTTCTGCAGCATTATAGCATTTTAGCCCCTGACAGTAACTTATGTTCTTTGATATTAACTTGTTAATGGCACTATATGGCTTTATTTGTGGATGGTCAGAGCATTTCTCCAAGGCAGTTACAGAGATTTGAAGAAATATTTTCCAGTGGCCAGCACTAGATGACAAGAGAAACTAACACGCAAACTTTTCATTTGAACAGAGAATCAAGTTCTTGGTCATTTTTGAAATGAGTCAAAGAAAAGATAACGGTGAAAAAAGATTGGCTGTTAAAAGAGGAGTGAGAGACCCTATTTATCTATAGAGCTCCAGAAAGACTCAGGGAGAGAACAGAACAGTGAGAGAGAAAGCAAGAAACAGAAAGAGAGCGTATGTGTTCTGCATATGGTGTGCACAGTCCAGGGCCAGTGAAGGGTCTTGAGCAGCACATTCCTCCGTTAAACAAATGATCCATCTCAAACGCCCAGTTCTGTCCCGGCCCAAAAACAGCACAGTAAGGCCAGGCTGGGCCCCTGGGGAAGCGGCAGGAGCGGGGAAGAGAAAGAAGGGAAAGGAGTGAGAGAGGAAGGAACAAGGGGCTGCAGATAAGGGTTAGTTCGCAGGAGAGCTAAAACGTTTGCTGTTACACCGATAACTGGGGGTTTTCTTTGGAACGCTGGTAGCTATGTAATGAACATGATACAGCATAATTCTGACACAGGACACGAAAACAGACCAAAACAAACCACATCGTGAGGCAAATTGCACAGTGACGAGAGAAAACTTTTCAATGATTTTTACATTGTCTTTGGACTTTTGATGATGGTTCGAAATTGGAAGCTGTCCAACTCAAATGTGGACCAGTGGAGGAGGGACATACTGTATTTTGGCTGTGAGAGTTTTAATCGCCTTACCTCTCCAAAAGCCCCTCTCCCTATCACTTTGAGCATCTCGAAGTCGTCCCTGTGGAGTCGCATGTCCTTTACTGTGGTGGTGAACGGCTTCACTGTGAGGGGGGAGGGAGAGAGAGAGAGAGAGTTAGTGTGTTGATAATCGCTGCTTCAAATCTGTAAACATCACTGTCCTCAAGTTTATTTATCAAACAGCAACATTAATTATGTTTGCAAAGTTCTACCCAACTGGTTTGCCAACTTGTCTGTTGCCATTCGAGAACGTCGCGCTGTGCCATGTAATCCGTAATGTGAGTATGCTTTGAACCATTTCACAAACGCCATATTGTTCTCAAGGTTTAAAAAAAAAGCATTAAAGCTTAATACAAGCCGTGTTAACAGTCTCGTCTAGCAATAACCAAAATGGCTGAAATCTGCACATTCACACACAGGAGGAGAGAGAGGGAAGGGGGGGGGGAAGCAGGCCATGGCAATCTAATGGAATGTCTCGAGCACTAAGGAGGTGAGCTGAAGAAACTACACAGTCTAAAGGCCCAAACAATGTGGACCGCATCCCACGTCTACAAACGCTCCTCCCTCCTCTTTTACGAGGCACCGCAGGGGGGCCTGGCACACACCCAACACACGGATAAGCCCTCGCCATATGAGGACATGCGCAGCGTCTCCTGCACAAAGGCCGTTTATCACTCCTAAAGCCACTAACTTTTTAAACACAGGCCAGGCCAACCCTGTAGACAGACTTGACCCTATGGCTGAGGTTTGGGGGAGCCTCCGGAATGCTGTGGAAAGAGCATCCTTCTTCTTTGCAGGAGGAGCTGGAAGTCGACTTAGCATTGAATTTACAATAGTCAATATTCGACAGCGCAGGCAGGTCCTTAGCATGCACGTGGCATTGATATAACTGTCCTGTTACCGGAGATATAACTTTGGTGCTGGTTTATTTACGAGATTCTGCTACAGTTTAACTTATTTTATAACGCCATTACAATACCCCCAACCCAAAAAGTCATTTTTTAATGGCTTTTAAAGAACTGTTACTAATGCTTGCCTTATTGCCAGGCTGGGCAATTAATCAGAAAATTGATCAAAACTGACAACCTTCACCAACATAATATTGCCCATGACAGTTATTTTGATTACGTTCTAAATTCTGTGTTCTTATTTAAAAAAAGGAAGCGGTGCTTAAAACATACTACCACCTTTCTTCGACTGCATCTGTGTGTTTCCTTTAAAGTCACAAAGACACAATTAATCATAACATTGATTTGAGGTCATTTTGCCCAGTACAACCTTAGCAGTCACATTATTAGCTAATGACTAAGTGAGTGATTATTTGTAACTGCAAACACAACACTAGCGCAATGAAAAATGACCTCTGCATTTGACCCATCCGTGAAGAATGCGCAGCCAACATGGGCAGTGTCTCGCTCATAGTTACTTCAGTGGTACCTTCACAATCCTTCAGCTAGCAGGATTTAAACTCGCGACCCTTCAATCACAGTATCAGCTCCTTTACCATTACACTACCAATGGCTCATATTAGTTCCATACTGGCCAACTGATGGTGCGCATTAAAGTTACTGATATATGCACAGTTAAGTGCAATTACATAGATCAAAACTGACATTCAGAACCACTAATTGATGTAATCTTTCCCATGTTGATTATTCTGAATATTTCTGAAGCTCTGTAAATCCTTTTTTTCCATTAATTAACTGTAATCAAGGTAATGATGATACAGATGTGGTCATAATGCCCAGTCCTACACTTCACCATAAAATCTAACAATGTAACCAGCCAACTTTTTAATGTCTATGTTTACATGTTTAAATGACTACATTTGTTATTAGAATCCCGTACAGGACGAACAGGAATCAAGATGATGTGACCTTTTATCAACAATATTGTTGTACTTGCTCTTCAGACAATGAAACAAGGTGGTGTGGATTTACTCGGCCTAAGACATAAGCATGGAGGACTGCAAACTTCAAAGACAATACCAACAAAGCTAGCAAACAAACAATAAGCCTGATCTTACTGAACTCTAAAACTGGGCAGCCTGAAAGCAGCAAAACCTCACTCAACACTAACCAGGCTAACTCACTCAACAGTCATTTTTCCATGATGTTAAATCAGAACCATAAAACTTGGACGCATGATGTTCAACAAACAGAGCTTCATGAAACAAAGAAACTGAAGGTCATGTACATTCCTGAAGCCCTCCTTGAAGACAAAGGGTGGGTTTTCATTTTCAATATTGCTGGGGGGGTTCATAAATGTAATCTGATAATCCTCTCAGCCTGAATAATGCAGCATTTCTGTTATTTGCACAAGGCCTGTCCTCTCAATTACAATAAACTCTCGTCAACCACCGTCTGAATGATTAAGCCGCACAGAGAAATTAGAGCGCCAGCTGCAAAAGCATTCTCTCAGCGTTCATACATCAAATTTAGGCCGAACCAAATGTGACAAAAGTCAATGGTGGGAAAGCGTGTAAAATAGATGACAGAGGAATGCCCAATACTGGAGGCCAATTCCAGCATTATGGATGTGACACATGGACTCGTACTGACTTGCAAATGGTCTCAAAACATGAACAATCTCAAGAGAAGTGAGTATTTGTAGATCCGGCAAAGCTGAACTTGTAACAGATTGAGAGGAATGCAGACATAGACAAATCCCAGATATGACAATTTATCAGAATTAGGGATGTGACACTTGAATGGAATTGCCCTAAAGGCCTGAAGTCAGAAGTTCTTTTTGGCTCAGTCTTGTACCAAAAGAACACAGAGTCTTTCAATGCCCTGACCACTAACTCAGTCTCTAAAACAGTCTCATTCACAGCAGCTCTAAACTGGCTCAAAGACAAAAATAAAAACACTTGACAAAGCATCCCTTCTTTATATAAAGTAAAAAAAAAAACAGAGAGAGAAACAAAAAAGAAACAGCCTTTGGTCAAACTAATTGAAAATTTGAAATTAATATATAAACAATTCTGAAATAAGTGAATGAGTCAGTGTTTATTTAAATTATAAATACATATCAAACAGTGTAGCATTCAGTGGCTCCTTAATGCAAATATTTCCTAATGTGTCTATGGAAACATGCAAATGTCTGCAGGAATTGTTTATTTGCCAACCTTGCCATAGAAATACATTACAAATGACTTGTGTGTATTATGCTGCTTTCTAAAAAAAGATGTGACATTATAGCTAGGCACTCACTATACCTTTCTGTGACACAAAATAACACTAATCTTACAGCATCTAAGGACAATAGAGTATTTTCTCCAGAATTCATACCATGGTTTTGGCTTTCTCTTCCTTCTCTGGGCTTGAGGTGAAGTTTCAGACAGAACACACCTCATTACTGAACCTGGAGGGGACGGAGACCTGCAGTGTTTCACTACATGGACTGTGATGGATGAGTTGGCTAAATGAAAAGTGAATCAAACATCCTCTGGCGGAAAATCTCTCTCCTGTCTTCCTTCACAACAAGGAACAAGGTAGACGCTCTCACATCCATCACTGGGATCACTGCATTCCTCATATATGGTCTGACATGTGTAGCTAGCTCAACATCTGTTTTGAGAACTAGCATGTCTATAACAATTGCAGTGTTTTGAAGCATTAGACAAATTAGCATTAGAAATCCATTACAAACAGGTATGCATTCGCTCTAAATCTGTACATTGCAAATTGGGCATACATATAGTACATACGGTGAAAATATAGTGAATGTATAGGTGTGTCACATTATTTTTTGTCAGCACTAATATAATACATTTAATTTAACCACAGAGACTCATTATAAAAGATTGGTGTGCATTATATCAGTATTATATTAAAGTAAACTAAACATGCGATCTTTAATAAATGAAATGCCTAAATTTATTCAATTAGTCACTTAAGTGATCTGTGTTGTTTTAAATGTTTCTAAGCTGTTCCCTGATGAATGTTAAAGGAGCAAAGGCTAACATTTACATTTACTTGCTAACTAGAAAGAGCATGTTCTAATATTCCCAACAGTGAACAGACACTGGTCTGTCCCAAAACATTTACGTGCCTATTCAATAACGTCATTTAGAAATTATAGGATAGATTAACACTTACTAGAAAACTCTTACTAGTAGCAGTAGAAAAGTAGTAGGTGGGTGACCACAGTGGGGATAATAGTGCACATAGTTGAAGCCCGATTTAAAACACAGACATATTGCAAAACACACACAGCGCAGCAAATATTAACAAGTCAGGACAGGAGAAGGGCTCCTTTGTCTACCGTTGGTCAGTGGGATGAAGAAACCGTCTTGACAAGTTGCCTAACACAGTCCATACTGTTCTCCATTCACTGCCGGGTCAGAACCCCGGACATGCAGGCCACTCGCCATGACCGGCTGCTGAAACAATGTTTATGGCCAAACTGCCAAGAAAAGGTCAGTGTTCAATGAGCCGACACAGCAGCAAAAATGGCAGAAAAGCACAATCCACAAGAATAGCAAATGAGAACACTGAAAGGTAAGAAAATGTTTGCTAACAAATTGTACATTACTTTTAAAAAGTCTAAATTCAATTTTTTTTACTGCCATTTCTGTTTTGAATCTAACAGAAGCATTTGTCCATCTTTCTGTGTTTTACAAAGAGCTTACAAGGTATAAATCCAAGCAGCAAATTAATCCAGCAGGCATTAGGACCCAGTTGAGCAGTGGAGCCGAGAGCTGTGCTCTAGATGCCGTTTCTCCCCAGTAACACTCGCAGAAATACATCTTTTATTTATTGATTTGCTCAAAAAGTGTGTCACAGATTAACACATTAAAAATGGGCTGGGTGAGAGCAGGGAGTTATATGCATGAGAACATAACCATTCATAGTTCATAGGATGATCAAAAAATATACACATCATAAAATTTATTTTAAAAAACATTATAAGTGCAGTCTGTGTGCTAAATGTTATTTTCAATCTCCAATTGCTTGCACAGTCTCAGAGCTACAAAACACGAAAATGGTGGCACATTGTTGATGACAAAAGGCATCCATCAAAGGATGCAAACAACACACGCTGATAATCCTCACTAGCTTTCAGTTATGTTAGTCGCATTAGCACCATGGGCAGAAGGCCCCATTAAACGCGTAATAGAATGACATATTTCCTCACTTGATAAGTTAATGACCTTTAAGTGCACAGCTAAGAATTAAAACGCTGAGTCATTTTCGATCAAAGCGATGAGTACACTTTGCTCTTTACCATATCTAATCAGAACAAATGGACCTACTGTCTATTCCTGGGCTAAGCAACAAGGCCAAGAAACAGGTCCAAACTGCACAAGATCTGTCATCTTCTTCTTATTAGTTGATCTCTTCAGTAGTTTGTTTTTGTAAAAGTAATATTTCACTGACGTGACCCATGCCAGACGTTTCCACAGTTGGCGCTCACTGCCCACTTTGTACGTT
Source organism: Distichodus sexfasciatus (assembly GCA_032718565.1). Classification (NCBI taxonomy): domain Eukaryota; kingdom Metazoa; phylum Chordata; class Actinopteri; order Characiformes; family Distichodontidae; genus Distichodus; species Distichodus sexfasciatus. The sequence goes on from JAVGVS010000071.1 coordinate 698,357, forward strand.
CTGCAGTCAGAAACACTTCCAGGAATTTTCATAACAATAACACACTTAATCCATTAAAAAATCCATTAAGATGTCTATGTCAATAAAGAGGTACTGAGAAACCAAAGTACTCTTTACACAATGCTTACAAGCCATGTTAAGGGCTACACATGACGATGACACCTGGATTCAAAGATGTTTGGCCTCTTTGGCCCCGGTAAAGCATTTCCTTTTCTGACCATTTTATTTACTTCCGACAGAAGTAAAATGTCAGGGCAAAGTCTGGCAATTCCACTACACTTCCCGAAGCTATTCTGGGTCTGAATGCGAGCCCGATCTCTGGGCAAACACCGGGATAAGAGGATCAGGGGCCATGCTTGCTGCTCAAACGCCAAATTATCAGCTCTGCCCTTCTTCTTCCGAGCACATTATACACTTCTGCTCCAGCCTGGGTGTTGGTTGTGAGCTATAAGATCGGTCACCACAGGTTAGGTCCCTACCCTAAGGTGGGGTAGCTAAGTCTAAAAGAGCTGTCACACCTGAGAAACATGCTCTAAAAGCAGACACACCTGTCAGCCGTCACACTGGTAGTGGCTAGAAGTTACATAACGAACTGCACACTCCTCAGGGCTTGGCCTTGCATTTAAAAAACGGTAACGCCAGAATTGTCTTAAAAGGGCACCCAACCTAAATTTAAACTAATACTAATGGGGTGGAAACTTGACTAAGTCTGTCATTATATATGCTGTCTTAATATTTTGGTGAGATGATGACATCATTTTTCAGTGTTTACACACTTGGCAGTGTATGTTATTTTAAGCAACTGTTTTCTGGGAATCAGAACTAGCTCAGTTCTGTATTTTTGTTATTTGTTTGCTTGCTTCTGTTTAAGAAATTAAAAAGACAAAATGAAATGAATTACATTTCATTTACAAGAAATAGCTCATATACATAATAAAGCTCACAAATATCATTATTAGAAAAAGTGTTTACAGAAAGATAAGCCTCCATTCATTTCATTCAACATCATGTGTGTCAATGAAAATAGAACAATAAGGGATTAAAGACTACAACATCCAGTCAGAAATGTAAATGAACTCTGACCCTCATAACTCAATTCTACAAAGACACAAAGTAGTACAGACATAATCAATGCCATAAAGCAGGCCCAAATGACATGCACTGGCAGAAAATACAAAAGACAGCCACAAAATGGCTTATTAAACATTGATGCGGACGTTTGGTGTGAGGAGGACAGGGAGTGGATGCTGGTTTGTGTGTGTGTGTGTGTGTAGTCAGCCTGGAAGAGCAAGGAGAATGGAGTGGGGTGGCTTGGCTGGTAACAGGAGGTAAAAGCATCAGATGCCCCGCCCAGGGTTAATCTATTATCCTGCACCAGCTGCCACGCGTTCCCAGCCCCCACCAAAGCAGCCATTTACCGGCAGCTCCCTACTGAGCCGACTGCCGCTATGAACCCTCGGGTGGGTCTCTGCTCCACCTCCGCCCAGGATTCTTAGGTGCCCTTTACCAGCCACTACACTTGTGGAGTTCTCATATTTGGGAAAACTAAAATACGGAGCAAATATATATGATCAACACCTACATAACTTGTCATTTCAAACTCAAGCTTGCCAGTAAGAACTATAACAGACCTGTGACAACTATTTTTGAAATGGAAGGTCTATAACCCAAACGTTTTTTCTAATGAAGTCATCATTCTAAGTAACGCTAATTTTCCATTTGGTGAGGCTATGCGCATGCTTAGATGTTCTTTTCCAGTCATTACACATAGAGGGCAGTTGATAGTGGTTAGGCGCTGTCCATGTCAGCTGTCCACTTCTCCTACAGGGATAGGTCTGATGCAGAGGTCACATTTTGTTGCGGTACACTGAGTGGTGTGCTATAGTGCGTTCACAATGACAATCACTCACCTTCATACACTTGTGGACTTGGAACATATCAGATTATTAAAATATTGGGAAATCAATTTGTGACATGATTCATTTCTATGTTTTATGTGGTTCTTTTTCACCCTGTTTTATACTGCAAATTTAATTCCTGACTTGTTTCGTGGTAGTAATTCCTATTAAATATTTGCTAAATAATTCAGTAAATCTTATTATGTTACATTTTTACATTGTTCATTCATTCATTCATTATCCGAACCCTATAATGCTAATTCCCATTTAAGACTTGCACAGTAAAAGTAAGGTTGCCCATGTCAGCGTGTGCTTGTGTTGAACTTTGAAACACTGCCAATACACCGTCTACCAGCAATTTAAGAGAACCTACAGTATCTTGAGGAGGTAAAGCTCCGGCTTGGACAGGAAAATGCTGCACCGTAATCTGTAGCTATCTGGGATTTTCCTCTAGGCTCCCTTGGGGGAAACTGGATAACTTTCCTCTTGGTATCTGAGGAACGAAGCAGCCATCATCTGAGGGCAAGCGGGTCAGCGGAAGGCTTATGTTTCAGGTCCAGCACGTAGGATACATGTACACCAACCCCCAAAAAATCCATCTACCAAGAACATCATTAAAGCTCAACTAGCCCACATCCTCTCGTACAAGCTGGAAGGAAAACACGAGACCCAGGCTGACAATAAAAGGCAGGAAGGCACAGGTGGGGCCTCTGGACATGCAGACTGTTCATACTGCAGCCACACAGGCCTGTGAGGTAGCGGGGGGAGTTCAGAGCATGTAACTGAATTAATGGATGATTTAACAGAAACTGCTCGCCACTTTTAGAATGTAACCCCTGCATCCAAGGCCGGGGGGATATGACTCATATTTTTAATTATTTTTCATTAATATTTTTCAATCCAATGTGAATATATGGCAATATTTTTTTTTCTGTCCAATTTTATTAAAAAGATGTCATTTATTTATATGTCCTCATTTATGTTGACATATGTGATTATTTGAATCTAACTGCACAGAAATAAACAGGCATAAACAAACATTAATACATGAAAGCCATTTATTTGTGTGCTTTAAGCTATATTATCTATATTTAGACTATATTATTTGTAAACAAATAAACCATGACATGAACAAGCATTTAAGCAACGTTTTGTGCAAGAAATAAGTCTATCAAATGCTTATGGCTTAAAGGCACCAAACAGTAGGTTAGGCTAAGTATGGATCCTCACCAAAGGTAAGAAATTACACAATGCATTAAATTAATATATCACAACTGTTTTATTTTCAAACTATGCATTAAAAAAATTCATACTGTGACGCCTAGTCTTGGGTTCAAAGGAGCCCTGAAGATAAGGGGTTATCTTGAGGGAAAAGAAAGTTCTCATAAACTGGAGTAGGCAAAGGACAAAAAGCACTTGCGTCAATGAAGGTGAACTGATTTTGCCTTTCATAGATTTTCAGATGTCCAACTGCAAGACATTTTTACTCAAACACTTTGAAATTTCACATATGATAAGCCTCAACTCTTAACCTCCATCCACAAATCTATTTTAGCATGATGAAAGGCTAGAACGGGCTACTGCGGTGCATAGGGACAGCCACAACCCTGACACATCGCGTTTTAAAGACGGCATCAGCTGGTTTAAGTTACCCCATTAATGCAAATTTCCTTCCCATAAACTGTGGTTTTTGAACAGTCAAAATAACTTCCCGTTCTTCAGACATGAACTACAACTTCCCTTTCTGAGGGCTGTAAGGAGCCGTCATGACCCTAACAACAATCTTCCCCTAAAAAAAAACACCACAGCGGTTTCTATATCAATACCAAAGTACCATCTGCAGAAAGACTGATGCAGAAAACAGCTTTTTACATCTACTTGCAGGACTTAATAACAAACAATATATAATACAAGAACCACAATAATTACACAACTTTATTTTTCAGTGTTTTACTAAACAGCTGATACTCTGATGTTCAGATTGCAGCTAAATATGTAACTGATTTCTGAACTATAATTATCAATACATCAATATTGATAATCACGTTGCCTTGAAATTCTGATAGTGTCACTTATCAGATTATGTCATAGAAGTATGATGGAAAAAGAGATCCACTCCCAGACAGCCCATGAAAACAGCTGCTGTGCCCAGGCACATAGACCAATGAGAACTATCAGCAAAGGCATGAAAGGGTCAGTGACATTTCTTGATGGAGAACACAGCTTGTGTCAAGGTCACAACCTCTGCAACACCCATAAATCAGTCATGTTTATGTGCCCACTGGCACAAAAGTAGAGCAAAACGTAAAATCTCACAGCCATACCAACTTAGGGCGATGTGTGAGCACTGCATTTGATGTTTTTTCAAAGGCAGACGTAGAAGAACCTCTCTAATTCTAATCTGACTACAAAGGAAGCTATAGCAACTGCAAAACATTTTTGTTCCCAACAGACACTAATGGAATTTAGCACAGCTTACTGGAGTCTATTAGAGCTTTTACCATCACACACCTGTTAAGGACACTGGGCCTCATTCAACAACCGTTCTTAAGAAGAAATTTGTTCTTAAAATGCACTTACACAATTTAGTTTTTTCTTTATATTTTATGATAATTTAGGTTACCTTAAGTTTCTTTAATGCAATCTAACTGCTGGATTATATTTCCAAGTACCGGCACACAGACTAATGGCTATAGCAGGTTGAGATTTTACGTGCTTAACAGCTGTATAACTATGTATGCGACAAATAAAATCATCTAGAATGCAATGTAGACATACTGTTTACAGTATGTCACAGAGACACAATATTTGTGCATCATTAGGCCACAACCGAGTGTCTTTCTGAATGAGAAGACATATAAAAAGCATAACCACATAGGTTTGAGTTTAGAGTAAGGGTCGACTGATTATTGGCCGGACCGATTATCGGGGGCTGATATTAGGCATTTCGCCGATTATCAGTATCTGTGTTTAATTTTGACCATCACCAATATTAAGCATTTACAAGGTGCGCTACTAAGGCTCCACTGCCCTCGGCTCTCGACTCACTGCTTCATTTAGGCCTCGTTCACACGGACGTCTGAACCAGGCGTTTTTCCGGCGTTCGTGGTGCCAGGTGAGCGCCGACTGAACGCAGAGCGTTTTTCTGCTCATTGGAGCAAATCGAAGCGTCCACACGGGAGTTCAGCACCAGCGTTCGGTCGGCTGCGCATTCAGGTGGCGTCAAACGCTGCATGCAACGTTTTCTTGGCGTCAAAATCCAGACGAACGCAAGGAAAACGACGCTATTGCGAACGTCAATGAAACGCCAATCGAACGCAGCTACAAAGCGCAGCAAAAACGCGTATGGTGTTCAGAGGGCGTTCATTACGAACGTCCGTGTGGACGAGGCCTTAATGTCTCACTCACAACAGTCTCTGATTGGCTACACTGTATGTCACACGAGTAGTAGCAAATAAACACTGAAGCCTTGGTGTTTGAAAAATCCAAAATTTTGACTGAGATTTTTTTTTTTTTTGCATATCGGTTACAAATATTGGTGGTCGGCCCTGAAAAACCAATATCGGTCGATCTCTAGTTTAGAGACAACAGGGGAAGAAAGTAAATATATTTCTATGCCATAACATCAATTAAAAAACAACACACACTATAGGGTTATAGCTGACACACACACTGTCAGCCACAACCAGTCCATCAACTCACAAAGAGTCAAGACAGCAAGTGGATCAGAAAAAGTATTTAATCAAGCTTGTACAGGCATGAAGGTTTGAAAAATGTGTGCTAGAGTAGACTTGAATGGGCAAAAACTATGAGCTCTGCGCACCTCCAATCCACCAATCAGAGTAAAGCAAAAGCTTCTACCAAAAACAAATTCCAGAACACTTCATGCCTCAAGCAGCAAAAAACAGCATCTCCCTCTGGGTATGTTTAACGTCTTTACATAATAACAGTAAGGTAGTAAAAACATTTGGAAACCTTTCTGCTAATCTAGGAAAACCACCAGAGTTGCTTCATGTCAGAGAGGTCTCTGGCTTTCGGGCCAGGCTATAAGACGCATATAGGAGACCCGAAACGCTAATCTGTGTCACGCTTGCAGCCTAGCAGGAGAAAGAAGGGGGAAGGGGGAAGGGGAGTGTGCCTACACACGCCTCGCGTTGGGGGAGGATATTTTCAGGAATGAATGGAATTCTCTTCAGTCCTGCCATTGCTTAAAAAAGTCAGGTGACTCCAATTTCTGCTTGACAACGACAACTTTACAGCAGAGCTCTTCTGCAACAGTGCTTTAGTGAGACGGACTACCTCAAAACTGGACTCAACTTAGGCCTAACATGATCATTATGCCTCATCTACACATCAGCAGGGATCCATGTAGGAGTGTACAGTTTGTTTTGCAAGACATTCCTGACAAGCCCTGTCCTGACTCTTAATTCCACCTAGCTTTTAGGAACACCATCATTTCGGAGTGGAGTCACCATTGCACAAATATCAAAATAAATGGGCGGAGACATGGCTTTTGGCTAATAATATTTAGCCAAGTGTGTACTTCTTTAAATGTATTTAAAATAGGCATATATATTCTTTCTTTGTCACCTACATAGCTAAAGAAATGCAGTGAAATGTGCATAATCTTTTAAAATATTAATAGAAAAAAAATCCCCCAGCCCCCCAAAAAACATTACAATTACAAACTATTGTGCAACTGTGTTCTGTAAAATGTGAATCAAGGTAGTTGGAATAATTGGTCAATACTGACAAGTCAGACCATTACTAGAGCCTTAATTGCATAGTGGCTGACTCTTTTGAGCCAATCTGCTAAACACCCAAAACATCTGTAAACACAAACACGGCCCTGTGTTTTGCAGCAGCACAGAAAGTAGAAGCTGAAACTGACATTTAATTGATGATACTGTCCCTTTCAGGAGCAAGTTGGTAGATGATAACTTATTTCAGTCTACGGCTTCTTCTCAAATTAAGTACTGTCAACCAGAAAAAAAGCTAACAGTGACGTTTCAGCAAAAAGTGCAATCAGTTCAGAACTAAATAACTGACATGTATTCAGTACTGACCAAGAGCTGTGGTAAGGTGTGCTTGTCAAATACTAATCACTTGTAAAAGCATCTTCGATATTAAAACTAGAAACTTGTTATTAAGAAAGAGAAGAGTTTGAATTTCTGTGTATTGACAATAGGTCAAAACAGATTTATTGTCTGAGAAATAAAGTAGCCTAAAAGGAGATTGGATCACCATCACAGACAGCTCCTGTTAAAAGCAGATTCAACGGCAAGAAAACAAAAGTAATGCTAAAAGTGAATATATGCACGCCGCAAAGAAAGCAAAAAAAGATTCTTAACCAAGCTTGTGGTTGTTTAACTGAAAACCAACCTCACCACAGCTGGTGAACTGAATGTATGGATAAATAAGAAAATGCATTTGGTTAGTGGTAGATTTATTTGGGCCTTAATTAAGTCTTATTACGGTTTTGTTGTGCTCATCATCAAGAATGAAAACTAACTACTCTTTTGCTTTTTATTATTACTCCTGGTTTGGATGAAAGGAGGTTATTGTGTAAGAGTTTTCAAATGAACATTTAATCTACTTACTAGGAAATAAGCTAAAAAGAAAAAGATCATATAAATTTAAGATTTCCCGCCGTTATGCGTCAGCCAATGAAAGAGTATATTTTGAGCAGGAGCCCTTTTTAGCACAATGTGTGTGCTGAAAAAATGTGCAGATTCAGGAAGGTCAGTGGTGTGAATGTGAGTCTTATGCAATAAACTCATGCCTGTCGAGGCAGATGGGAGAACTCATGCTGCAAAAACACCCATGGTGGAGGACATACCAGACATTTCCAATCTAATGGAAGTCACAGGCTTTAGACTTCCTCCTTTTAAGCAAAAACTCTGTGAGCCAAGGTCTGGATTAACAATGGTGTCCATCAACCATTAAATCAAATTGGTTTTCGAAACGGCAAGAATTTTGTCACAGCGTTTAGGGGAATTTCCTAAAATAAGTATGATGGATTGCAGTTGTTAAAAAGTAAAGAAAGTTACTTTGTAAAGCAAAAATGGGTTAGATAAAAGAACCAAACTGTCACCTATAAATATGGAACACATAGAAGTCTGATGTGTTCAAGCAGACTTGTGCAATTGTACAATTACAAAAAAAGAGCCTCCTGAGAGGTGTAACTGAGCTTCATGACAAAGAGCTTTTTCAGAACCATAATGAGAGCAATTAGAACGTCTGCAAAGTTGTAAAGGATAAAATTAGCCAACTAAAATACTGAATCGGTTACTGGTCAGCATATAATTGCTAATCTTGCTGTGTTGTGCCACTGTTTTATGCAAAACGTTACAGGGTTTCAATTTACACAATGGAACATTGAGAGGCAAGCTAGTTGCAAAAACGTTTTACAACTCTACCACACCCCAGGAGACAGTACATTAATGAGAGTTGAAACAGTATTAAACCATCATTAACAAAAAAAATCCCTCTACAAAGCATTTAAAATAGCATGTGTCAGTAATACGACGCACCGGATCATAAAACTGAGTGTGACACTTTACTCCTTAGCACAGAATTTTTGGACATAAAGTCTGCAGGCTTCTGACAGTCTGTGTTGGCGCAAAGTAATACACAAGCATCCAAAAATCCAGGAACAGATGTTTCTCTTTAAATGCTTAGTATTTGTGTTTAGTGACCTGATAATGATTAAGGAAAGATACAGCAATAAGAAAAGGTCTTTAGGGCTAAGCTTTAATGATCAAAATTGGCAAAACAACACTAATAATGCAGATGTACCTATCTTATCAGGGAATGCAATACTGCAATATATACGTCTTTTCACATCCAAAATTTAGCCCAAATCTGAAAATAAAACTTTTAGAATTTCTATTCCGGCACAGTTTGTTCATTGCTGCTCTATCTACATCATGCAACAAAAAACACATGTAAAATGTTTAAATCATTTTTTTTTTAATCCAAAAAAATTTGATGTTTTGTGAAAACATAGTCCAACACAAATAAAGGCAGTCCTAAATCTCACACCTCTGTAGTAATACAGGCTGCTCAGTTGCTTTATAAACAGCACTGCAGGAAATGAGGGCGAGACTGAAATAAAAACATTAGAAAGGTGTTTTCTCCAAAGGGACAAAATATTTTTGTTGTCCTCTACATCAGGTTTTCCACACCCTTTTGCACTGCAGTGGACAGGGAGGATAAGACTTCAGTAGAGGAGTGTATGCTCTGGTGAAAAGGCCTGCAGCAAAGCAGTTCGCTTCACTGGTGGTGGCTTTGATGTCTGAGACTGGCACAGATAAACAGCGCTGATCCTAGGGGAGGATGCCAGTCAGAAAGCTGGAGCTCTGTTCCTTAAGCTTACTCGTTTTCTCTCTCTCATTTTCTCTCTCAGTATGAACCAGAGAGGCATAACCTGCTCTGCGGCATGCCTTCAGTTAACTGAGCCCAGTACTGTTTACCTATAAACACCAGCAGCACGCAGGTAATTTGGTATTAAAATGGTATTCTACAAGATGCCAGAGACTCTCTCTTTTCCTGCATATAACCTGGATAAATTTATTATTACTTTGTCTTTAAGAGTTTGTTTTTGCCCCGTAATTCAGTGACCAATTTTGTGCTATAAATATGCTCAACTATTGAGCTGGGATCTTTTTTAATGAAAGGCTGCATATCTTTGTGATTTTAAAATAACTAAAAGAGACACAAACTGATGCAGTGGCAGACTGGAGTCACGTGATAATACGGTAGTAAGATTTTAAGAAGACAGTACATGAACACATACTGGGGAAGGTATTCATTTTATTACTAGAATTTCAAAAATATTCAAAATACCCGACTTGGAGAAGAAAAGAGTGAGAATGGGTTCTGAATTACCTAGGACTAGTTGGAGTGATACATATTATATCCATAGTCACTTAACTGATATGTTCATGTGAGGTAGAGATACCTACTTCTGTTTATCTCACAGACCTTCCACTTCTTTCTCTATGTGGGAACCTGAGTCAGTATTCTCTCAGAACATGACACAGCGGAAAGACAGTAAAGATTAAAAACGTATCTTCTGACCTTCGCTTTCCATGACAGCAAACAGACACTACAACTGCAAGATATCCACTAAACACTTACTGAAATCCATCTGTGCTCCTTGTCCAAGTCTTGTGACTCGTTTCTCCAAATGAATATCTGATTCTGATCACAGTTTAAAGGGTCTAAAGCACCGATGGACTGTGAACGGGTCAATATCAGAAAGTGAACCGCGGGCAACTCATTAAACCAGACAATGATTAAGAGGCAGTTTCCACTGCTGCCCTACTGGAGTGTTTTAAACCTCAGTAAAAAGGAAAGCAAATAATAATATACTGAATAGCTTTCTAGGGAATTCCTTAAGCTGTAAAGACTTTTAACATAATACACACATGCTTGTGGGTTGTACTGTCAACTGCAGACCTTACTGCAGCCTTTAAAGCAAAACATTGTTCGCTTTTCCACAATCGCAAGCCAAGACAGGAAGCAAATGACCCATCATCCGGCATCATCCGGGTAAGGAGGGACATACACACAGACTTCCTGGCTTCTGGAAATCGAGTCACACTCCAGGCTCTCTGCGAGTGATGGGATATGAAGTGGCACAGGCTTGCCACGGGTTCCTCAAGGACAGCAGCGTTCTTTTTTGGAACTGACACACTGGGGTGTAATCTTATTACTGACGTCAATGAAACACTCGGGGCAGAGAATCTTCTCATTGTGTTAGCTGACCATAGCAAGAAGGCCATTAACAGGCCCAGAGACACCAAGTTGCCCACCTTAGGTTCATCTCAAGTGGACAATACACTGCTGAGAAGGGGGGGCGAGCTGTTAATTATTCACTGAGCAAGTCTATTTTTATATGACTAAACCTGGAAGTATTCTAAGTCGAGGGAAATTCTGGATACCCTTAAACAGGAATTAAAACCACTGATCATGTCATCAGAATTCTTACTAAAATATTTTAGTGATAGACTTCCAATGTAATCATCGATGCAACAATACAATCCACCCACACCAACAGTTAAAAATGTCACAGAACGCAGAAGCCAGTTTGACCTCAATATACCAAACATGATTATAACCTGTAGGACATAGAAGGAAAACAATTTTACAATATATTTGTTTCCTGATTCTGCTACACATTGGCACTGCCCTTATGTGACTCCATCACACTTTAAACCAAATATTGTGAATATGATTTACAAATGACTTGAATTTCTCTCTTTGAAACTAAATAATTCTGTGAAAAACTGGAGTGATTCTGAAAATAAACAAACTGAAATGTAAATCTTTAAAGACTTGACTGTGAACTTTCTTAAAGTTTACTCAAGAACCTTTAATTCTAAGTTTATAGTGTTACATCAAAGAAATAGCTAATACATTAGTCATAGAAATGGCCAACCATTTCCTTTTGTATAAAGTAGGAAAAAGTTAAATCATTAGTTCAATGTGACCTACTCTGACATGTGACTATTGTGCATGTGCATTTTGAAATTACTATGTTGAAGCAACATGTATTATAAAAGAAGTTAACTGGATGATGAGTTGAATCAGATGTGTCATTAGGTGGAGCAAAACAACAGAATTTCCATGGAAAATGTATTTTCAGACCTGGAACACACATGTTAAAGAGACTTCACTGATCAGCTGCCAACTGACCTGGGTTGTTCTGGTCAATTCCTCAAGATAATGAGTGTCCTAAGTTTGCTAATACTTGTAAAAGGTGATCAATACCACCACTGAGTCCCTAATCAGGTCCTTAACCTTACATTGCACTACAGAACCTGACTCTATAATTAGGAAATGTAAATCACTCTGGATAAAAGCCTTTGATAAATTATACAAATGTTAAAGGTAAACTTGGTGGCAATGGTGGCACAGAGGTCTGCGTGACTAAAACCCAATGCTGATGACCATACGATTAGGGGACTGAATTTCTCATGGACCTAAAACCACTATTGGGCCTCCTGAGTTAACATTAAGCACAACATTTCTCCATAAAGACAGTCGTTATATTAAGGAAATAAAGTACATTCCTTTGGGTAAGAGCATCTGCCAAGCATGTAATGTAAGCGGAGTTCAAATTCTAGTAGGGCTTAAAACTTTTGTTAAGTTTCCTCCATGGGGATTCAATAAAGTTTACTGTCCAATCACCCATATGCAAATACACAAAGAGCTGTGTTTCTGAAGCAAAAATGGTGGGGCATTTAAAATAGCAAAACAAGATATAAAATGTATTTAAGTGAGTGATTATCTGTCATTGTGAACACACCACAGCACAGCACAGCACACAGTATGCAGAAAAGATATGACAGTGCAAACTGAACAAGAGAATAGAAGAGGGCAAAAATGGTAGTGCAAAAACAAGTACAGAAAATATGAACAGCAGAAAAACTATATGACGAGTGTTACAGTATAAAAACACAGAGTTTTAAGTGATGAGGCAAGTATGTAGCAGCAATGTAAGACTGCATAGAAAACAGAATAGAACAATATTAAGTTGGAATAAAAAGAACAGTTAAAAGTGTGCTATGGATGAGGTAGGTATGGAGAATAGACTGCCCCTGTAATTAGGAAATATGTGTCTCTCCAAATAAGAAGCTAAATCCCATGAAGATGAACAGTCTGGTGTTAAAACAAATCAAGGCTCGGCACCCACATATAGCAACTTACCCCATTCCAGAAATTCCGTCACGTGTTTTTCCCGTTTGAGGGGCGAACTGGTGCACTCGTTGAACAAACATATCAAAATATCCAGCAGGGTCTCGACGCTCAGAGAGTTGGGATTCTTTTGATGGCCATCCAAGAGCAACTGCTCCAACTTCTTTAGGCGCACCTTCGCCGACATTTTTGTTGTTTTATCCGGCAGTTAGCGGCCCGGCCCGGCTGACCCTCCCTCCCTCCCCTAGCTAGCTAACTAGCCGAGGAAAACGCTCCCAGAAACGGAACCGAAGAGGGCGGAGAGCCCCCCTTGCGCCCTTCAGCGCCTCACAGAAATCGCGGTTTAATCTGCTCGGCCGCTAAAAGTCCCGAGTCAGATAGTTAGTTACTAGCTAGCTCCTAAAGCTAGCTAGCGAGCCCAATTTAAGCCTGACATTTCGCCTAACGAGAGCCTCAAAACGTCTCTCGTCGCCCTCGCGCTAAAGGTTAAGATATTTTTTAATCACGCGCAAGGCGTAACAGTTCCCATTCGTTTCGGCGAACCTCAATCCCTACACTTTTCACTTTTAAAAAACAAAAAACGGGAATGTCCGTCTTTAAAAAAAAAAAAAAAAATCCCGTCCAATCTCAGCTTGACCGGACGTCCATTCCCGAATATCCCGAAATTCAGTTTCCCCAGAAAGCAGCTCCGGACAATTTTAACGTTCAGAAATACAACGATCTATAATATAGGTCAGTTTTATTCGAGTCGCTTGATTCCCGTTAACGAGCTCCCGTTTAAGCCGGTGCGATTCTCCGTGAAGCCGAATATGGCTGCAGTCGTGTCCAGCCTCGACTCTTTCGCTCTCCCTTACTAGCAAAAAGAATCCCGAGCCTGGGCTGCGTCCTAAAAGCCGCCAACTTTCCTTACTGGGCAGCACGCCGGGAATTGGGACACAACCCTCATTGGGAAGCGTTACTTTGACATACTGCTGTGTAAGGCAGGTTGAATGGATGCGTGTACGGTTTGGGACGCAGTCCGGGATATGGGAGCGCCGCCCATCCAAACCGGAAGTGCTTTGGATAAGTGACGTAAGCGCTTGACTGGCACAGATATGGGAGCCGGCACGGCACGGGCTCATGATGTCATCGCGGCGAAAACTCCAACTCTCTCCCACCACACATACTATAATAAAATGTTTGTGGTTATTCACATGCACAGTTATTAAAGGTCGCATTGAAGCATTTTCAATTCCAAAGTCTTGCGTCATTTAAAAAGTTTATCTTTAATTTTATCTTTTATCTATACCTTCTTTTTAACATTGCTGGTAGAATATGATAGATTGGATTTTTTTTGTTTCTATATTGTTATAATAATGGTGACTCATTTCATAGTACAGTATGGAACTGGTGTCACCCCAAAAATTGATGGATGGATGAATAAATGAATGAATTAATTTGTTTGCACAGCAGTAAAATAAAATACTGTTCTGCTAGACTCTGTTCACTAAAAGCACTAATATGCACATTTATTTATTACTGGTATTGCTTTAGATGTCCCAAAAGTGAACATAGGGATGTCCTCAGGTATGAAAACACAGCTAAGCAGTTGTTCAGCCAAAAGCCCATCAGTTTTCATTCAATTTAAGGCTCATTGAAGAAGAAGAAGAAGAAGAAGAAGAAGAAGAAGAAGAAGAAGAAGAAGAAGAAGAAGAAGGGTATAGAAGAGAATTTTCAAAAATCCTTTTAAAAAACCCACACAGTACAGTACTATGAACATACATTTTGAATAACAACTTTATTACATCCACATTAATAATCACTTGGACAAAGTTGTTAAGATTTAAGATTTTTTACTTGTAACGTACATGTCAAGCAGTTTTAAATAAAGTTAAGTAAGAAATTTAATGAAAGAAATACTATACAATATACATTGCAGACACTTACTTAAGTGAATTGAAGAAAAGCTGGCAAGACCTTTGAAATCAAATTTTCACATTTCTGCTTTTATTCCACTGTTGCCAAAACCGCCAAATTGTGCAGTTTGGATTGGAGAGCATTTAGAGCTTGGTTCCTGTAGAGAAAGCAACATCCTGAGCAGCTGCAACATGGGACAGATTGAGTTGATGACCTCACCTCAGCCCAGCAGCTTGTAGTTAGATGACTCCCTCATTTTCCTGCTGCTGAATTATGTTAGTGATTTTAATCAGTATGCTAAGTATAGGATAAATATGTGTATATTTGTATGTAAAGAATTTTACCACAATATTATTTCAGAAAATAATCTCTGAATATTTATTTATTTATTTATTTATTTATTTATTTATTTATTTATTGCCCTTAAGAGAAAGGTTTGAGAATTCTGCCCTCTACTGGTAAAAATTGGAACAGGTCATTTGTCCCATTTAATAGACAGTAATTTACACTGCGTCCCAGTTACTCTCAGCAACCTTAAATTTCTCTGGTTATAGTTGGCTTTTGCATAACATAGCCATACCATTCAACAAACATAGTTTTTCTTACCAATATCCATTATGAGAATGTATTTACTGTCATCTTTCAAACTAATTTGCATCACTTATCTGTCCCACATTTTAAAACTTCTGAATCCTGGAGAAGCAACAGAGCTCAGATGAATCAGATGACTCAGACGAGTCAAAACTAGACTCAGAGGACCAAGCTACTGTCTATGATATAACTGATATATGATTTGTCACTCTGACTTGGTAAGGAAACTGCCAACTTAAGGATAAACCAAGCACCTGAGACTTTTGCCGGCACCTAATGATGCTTACAGGCAGCTGGTTTGAGAAAACTGTGTCAGTCACTGCTCGATACTTCATAACCAGGACAGTCTCTGCTCTCAATTGGGGGCTTGTAAATGTCAGAAATTATTTTTAATGCCCTATCTACTTTGTCTGTCTTTTGCCCACACTTGGATGCTCTGACCTGTTTAGACTGGCACAGAAGAGAAAAACATTGCTACTCTTTTAGACTTTTTTTTAGGACAGGCAGTATATCGTGCCCCTTCCTAATTGTTTACTCTCAGCACAATAAAATAAAATAAAATAAAATTGTTTGTTTTACTACTTGTTCCTATACTACAGTCAGCCCAAAGCAATTCTACACAAGGTGAGGATACTAACTTATGGGGCATATAATACATACAAGATCATTTCCCATCATCTATTTCATGGTTACTCTGTAGATGTTGTGCATTGTCTGTGCACCAGAGGGAGCACTCAACCCTGAGAATAACATCTCATCAAGTTGGATTTAAATTGGCTGTAAAAATGCCCGGGTTCTGACAGCTTCAGCAAAATTCAGATGAGGCTCAACAGTCATTGGGGCGTCCTCAGCAAAATTTTACTAATGTTGCTTTTACAAAGTAATATATATACACATCAGTGCATATATATTACAAAGTAATATATATGCGCTGATGTGTATGCCTTAGTGTAAAATACTTAATTAACTTCATTTTGTTACTGTACATAAGTATATATTTGGAAAACTTTGTACTTGGCAAGTATGACCCCATATTTTTTGCTTTTGACACGCTTTTATGTAACTGACAACCCAAAATCGTATACCAAGCAAATTCCAGTTACGCCGTGCCAATGTGTATAGTTACTTAACTTTTACTAGTCATTTTCTTTGTAAGGGATTTTTACTTTTACTTAAGTATTTCGGGCACTCTATATAATACGCTCAAACATATGTATAACTTATCTATGTGTTTCTATCACTGACCTTTTCTACTCCTTTTCAAAATGTGTTAACAACATCATAATATCCTTACAGTGCTTGTAACATGTACAAGGACGTTCTTAGGCACCCTTGTTACATTTTGATAGACTTTCCTCATTTTGTTTTTCCAAAATTAAATTATATTTAGCCAGTAATGTGCTGAAATCCTTATCCGATATCACTTTTGATTTGTTCTTCTAAATATGAACATGACAGATGAAATGTAGTTTGTTGGGGTGATACAGAACAACGTCTTAGCAGGCTGTCAGCTTAGATCATTCAATCCTGCCAATCACTAGCTCAAATTTAGCTCTTCGGTTCTCTGAGGGTGAAGTCATGAACCGAGCAACTTATGTTTTTTCATATAAGCTCTAATTTAATGGTGACCTGTTCTTATCAAAAGACTTAATGCTGAAAGTTTGACAAAAGCTGTTGGAAGGAGGCAGTGTTATGAGGAGGTAATTGAGTGTATAAGAAGATGTCAGGGCAAGATAAAGAGTTTCAATGGAAAATGAAATAGCTGCAATAAATTACTACACCTCCACACATACAAAGATCAAAGCTATGCTCTAAAACACACATACTTATAGCAATGAAATTGTGGAATGTGACTGTGGAAAATGTCATATTAGCTTGATCAAGATGTCTCTTATTCCATCTGTCTGCTCTTTGCATGCACCATCAGCAGTCACACTCAAATGACACTAGCAGTTTGTGTTTAAAGATTTACATGATGGGGCTGGGTGTGTCTGTGTATGTGAGAGGGAGATAGAGACCAAGTACACCTTTCCTAGCGGTGACTGAGACGCTGGAAAAATGTACTCGTGAGGAGCAGAATATTTTCCATTTGGAACCTGGGAGGTGAGACGATCGCAGTCGTTGGCTCTATGAATGGAAGCGTCTGCTTTCTCTGGTTACGCTGTATGACATCAGGGCCCTGCCAGTGTGAATGTGAGATGCCCAAACTGACCCTGACATTTGACCTCTTGCCCTGGTTTCCACTGTGCGTGAGATCTTACTGTGTAACATGAGAACCGTGCGTGTGTGTGTGTGTGTGTGAGAGAGAAAGAGTGTGTGAGAGAGAGAGAGAGAGAGAGAGAGAGAGGTGAGGACAGGGAGATATGTGTGTGTGCAAGAGTGAATATGACCTGCCATTAAGTTCACAGAGGCCTCTCTAGACTGTCACCTGTTCATGGCTTTCTTGGGTTTGGTTCTTAGTCATTTAGAAATGAAAAATGTTGAATGTGATTATTGTTATATGTTTTTCTCCACACTGTAAATCATTTCAGTCTGTGATACTGGCAGCAGAGTTGCCAGCCATTTTCTGTGTTTATTACAGCAAGCATACTATGATATTTACAGTACAAAACTGTAATTACAAAATACAGCATCTACATCCACTGCCTTTACACTGATATTATCAGTGTATTATTATCAGTGGTGTGGCTTGTTGGTCGTACTGTATTCACTGCACTTAACTAGATAATGATCAGCGAATTTCCAGCCAGTATCTCACCCTGCCAAGCAGCCTACATCTTCCACAGTAACATGATCAATAATAGTTTATTAAGAATTTATGTCCCATTTAATTAAAAATGCATGACTGAGAATAAATCGTCCCTGCACTGCATGGGGTATATTTGGTGTAAAAGTGGTAATAACTAATTTAAAATGGACTTTTTATTAAGTAAAAGTTCTGTTTTTACTTTACTATTCGTCACCAAATAATTTAAAGGGAAGTTGTTTATAATAGGCTTCATTTAAATAACTTCATGTACATTCACATAAAGCGTATTACAACACACTTTTTGCTAGGGATATATAATCTACCATTTCAGCATTTTACTATTGTGCAGGTGCAATATTCAGTTGCTGGTACAATGTGAAGTTAAAGTTAATTCAATTAAACTCAGATTTAAGGCTTCAAAAAAAAAGAAAGGAAGTTTCATATTCAGAAATTAAAAATGATTCTTACATAATTGTTTTTTTTTTTTTAAGATTCTATTTTCTTTGCAGATGTACTTCACTACATAAAATATACACACCATAGAAGCTGTTGTGCACTTTACATTTGCGTATGCAGAGAGCTCCATTTCAAACGACAGATCCTCTACCAAAAGCTATGCTTAATGTATCTGACAAATAATGAAAACACACACACAAACACACACACACACCTTTATTAAAAATATAACCTTTATAGGGACTGAAATTTTAAACAGAGAAGTTCTGCTAGAATTAAAATTGTGGGTTTTATGTTCCCATAATGACATTTGATCGACATGCAATCAGGTCAAGGTCCACTTTATGGGGGTGTACAAACACACACACACACCCACACACACACACAGAAAGAAGTTATGTCCCAGTGATTAACTTTGTGGGGACTTGGTTTTATGTCCCCACAATGACACAGGTTGTTGGTGTGCAATCAGGTCCCCATCTTGAGAAGCTTAACACACACACACACACACATCCTTGTACTTATATAGTAGTGAGGACCTCCATTGACTTCTATATTACTGTATGTAAATAATACTACACCTAACCCTAAACATAACCCTAACCATAACTTCAGTAACCAAAAGCTAATCTTTCTACACTTTTAGTTTTGCAAATAAACTTGTATTATTATTTTTTTTGTAAAAGCAGTTTAAAGAAGTGAGGACCACTAAAAAAGTCCTCACGTCCCAAAAATGTCCTCACTCTGCTGGTTAGACTCATTTTGGTTCTCACTAAGTAGCAAGTACAAGAACACACCCACACACACACACACACACACACAGACACACACACACACACACAGAGACACACACACACACACACAGGAAGAGAGAAAGACAGAGAGAGAGAGTGTGTGTAACTTATATCTATCACATCTCTGTGGTAAAAAAAAAAAAAAAACACAGTTGCATTAATTGAATAATAATAATAATAATAATAATAATAATAATAATAATAATAATAATAATAATAATGATAAAGTTGCATAAAAAACGAATAAAAAATCCCCCCCCCATACAGGAACTCTGGAGGCTAGACGCGCCCTCTCTCTCTCTCTCTCTCTCTCTCTCTCTCTCGCTGTCACTCATACGCTAAGAGCAGCACTTTCCACACAGCCGCGATCTCGTGCCTCGGTGACCGCGCGTGAAATTACACGCGTTAACAAGTTGGCCGCGCGCGCGCTGATATAACCGCTAAGTAGCGCGGGAAAAACGGGAAAATCCGCTCCAGCCTCGTTCAGCCTCGAGCCGGTGGCTAGAAGCGGCACGCTACAGCTGTTGACAAGCTTTTCCACTGGACAGAAGGTAAGAACATTTATACATTTATACTGGGATATTAGAAATGAACAGTGAAGCAGTAGTCATTCATTATACCTTAATTAGACTAATTAGATTATGTAATTAAAGTGGGCTGTCACTTAAGAAACAGATCGTGCTGCTCAACAGGCTGATTATCAGATGTTATGGGTGTTATTCTAATGGAAATCTATAGGAATTTCACAAACAATTTGCCATACGTATTTTACAGTGCAGGGATATATAATATTATGGTTGATCATGGAATTATGGAATTTTATTTATGTAACTGATAAATCATTGCTGATTTTAACATGCTTTATGGCATTCTCAGTGCATCACATTAGACATAAGGTGTATATATATTTGATTAATCAGACTAATCAAGTATCCATAGTAATACAGCCTGTTCAGTGTAGGCTTTAATTCCCAAAGCCCTGTTCATCCAGGAAGGTCTGTGTTACAGATCTATAGTTAAAAGCCCAAAGTGACTGAGCAGTTGCACCCTGCTGCCAGGTGATTTTGTTCCTGCTAGCCACTGCATGTTTTTTCATATTGTGCAACCGTTTGAGACCATGCCATGGATTTAATCTCTCCTACATTACTGGGTTGTGTTCAACTCAGGCTGCGACATGAAATCTCGAGCGTGGGCATGATGGTATTATATACCTCAGACAGACAGTCCAGCTTCAGAAGATCAGCCCTCTGGTGAAGTGGCCAGTTCATTTAGTACACAATCCTACTTGAGGTTTTGCAACACAACTGTAGAGTTTATTAAGCTTTTATGCATTAAATATACTTGTTTCTCTTACTTTATTTCTACACAGTTCTGTGAAGATATTTATGTATTTCCAGAATGTGAGCTTTGATGATATTCACTCTGGTTGCATTGTTGTATAAGTCTAGCAGAGATAAAATGTAGTAATCTGTGAACCATTGTGTCTAGATGGTATTGGCTGATGTCAACAGTTGCTCCAGTCAGCCCAGTAGACATCATTTCCCTGAATTTGAATAAGATTTTCCATACGACTGGGGGGTGTTGAACTCTGTCCTTGGACCTAGCCATGTTAAATTATTCAGAAACCATCTCTATTTTTCCCTCCCAACCGTTGAGGCCGGCACAGCAACACCTCAGGGCACCTTTAATTGAAAGAAAAACAGGGCTGTTTGTGGAAATCAGTCATTTCCTCTTCATTGTCTGAGTGTCTCCTTCCACTCTTACAGCTTAGTTACAGCTTCCAGTAATACAACTGTATATGTGAGTTCCTTCGTAATATTCTAATTCCAGAGATTAACAGTAAAAACCTATTGGAAAAACAATGTAGTCCATTACCAAGTTTTAGCTGGTCACCAGCTTCAGATTCAAGCTGCTTCAAGCTGATTCCAGTTTGTTAACCACTTTAAACTGTTACAAATTCTTAACCAGCATTAAATATTTGATTATCGGGCATTGCCGTTACAAAACAGCGTAAAAATTGATGCTGGTTTGTCCTGATTTTTCCAGAAAGGGACACTTGCATACAAATTTGTAGCTTATGTAGTGGATTCTGTGCACACACAAAAGCATTCACTTTTGTATTTCATGTCTGTGGATAAACTAACACGTCTACTGTCTTTAGAGGTTTCCCCTCTGAAAATATTTTGATGAGCAAATGAAGGCTTTGTGTGGCCGCCCACAGAGGCAGCCTTTGACTGGGCCTTTGTCTCACTATAAATGGCACCAAACACATGCATGGCCCTTTGATCCCGCTCTCAAACCCTCTTTGTCTGTGCCATTCAAATTTACTGATGAAAAGCCTCGTATGCTAACAAGGGCCCCCGGTGTCCACGGACGCAACCGCATTTGTGTTGGCCCCTGTGATCATAATAACATCCATGAATAATTAGTCTATTCTCAATCCGGCGAGAATGCACAAACAACTTGGCCACCCCCCTTTCTGTCTCTCTTTCTCTGCCTCACAGACTGTGCGGCTATGACGGTGAATCAATTTGAGTAGTGCCTTTAGTAAAAACGCTCCCCGCACCTTGCTTTAATTACGCCGGTCGGTTGTTCTGCTTGCTGCTGTGTTACAGCTTTCGTTCATAGGACTGTTCTGACCACGTAGGAGGCAGCTTTTTCAGGGGCCTTTAATCTCCTTCGCTTTATATTACTGCTCTTTTACTTTTCTCTTTCATCCACCCACTCGCTGCGCCCCTCCTCAACTCATCCCCGAGATCAGTCTCTCTGTTTGAGCTATCTGAGCTACACTGACACCTGTATCACAGACGATAAGCTGTAATACCCGGATCAGCTCCTCCTTTCTGAAGATAAGAGCTTCTCAAAAGAAAATTCTGTTAAAGAGGAACTGATCTGGTGAAGGATACTCTTGTTTCACTTCTCACCTGTAAGCCTTGGGTGACTTACGAGGCCGAAGAACATCAAAGCCCATGGCATTCTACCACAGCATCCTCAATGCCTTATCTCTGATCAGCAAGTACTGAAAGATTCCGGTCTTATCCATGTAAATGATAAGGTGATAACAGGTCTGCAGTCAGATTAATATGCCACAGTGAGGTAGAATTTGTTTTGGACAGAGATTAGCTCAGCGTGGTAATCATGAGGCGTGCCTGTAAAGGCTGTTTAGTACATCGGTTCAACATCAGCATTGTGATCAGAGCATCCGCAATGTAGTCACATCACAGGACCCGCAATCAATTCATTCAGTTATATCATGCTAGAACATTTTCTGCATGGTAAATAAACAAAACTCACTCAGTTCTCTGTTTGATATTACATAATTGACTGATTTAAGGATTCATGGATACATTTCAAATAAGAATGCTTCATGGTAGTTATTTTTCAGCCTTTTAAAATTTATTCTTTGTATTTTCTGTGCACATGCACTCCCATGCAAAATCACTCCAGTCATTCTAGAAAGCTCAAGGACGTTTGTCCACTAAACACGTTTTTTGCACTGGCAGCACCTATTTTTAATATAAATCCAATGAGCTTCGGCATTCAGAGCGCCAAGCGCCTTCAGAAAAAAAAACGCCGGTGAAGATGGTTTTTATCACAGAGCACTTTTAGAACAGCGCTGGGCTTGTCAAAGTCACTTCTCTCTAGCTAGCAAATCATAATCGAGGGAGGGACGAGATATATACAGTCAAGAATTCACTAACTACAATGGCGGCGTATTTGGAGCGGTTGTAGAAGCTTATTTGGGCTTTATTTACACAGTTTGAATACAGCAAAAAACATAATTATGTGATCAAACCCCTAATCGCTGATACTCTCCCAGTTGTTTTCTTGCACGGTTTTTCTCATGGACCCAATCTCTACGTCTTCAAGACGTGAGTATCTAGTCCAAATGCTGCCACTAATGGCAGGATGCGATATCTCTCCATTGTGAAGATAATCTGTATTATCGGGAAGTGCCCGATAACTCTTTCTGTATCTTAGCAATGACAAGCGCTGAGGAACGTTCTGAGAAAGCACTCTGGAAGTGAGGTTTTGACTGCTCTCAGAAGAGAAAATGTGTTTGGTGCACACAGGCCCTAATTCTTCCTAAAAAGAGCTATTTAAGTAATTTGCTTTTTAAATCATATTTTTCTTTTACAACATATTGAAGCTATTATAATGAATAATTGCCTTATTTGATTTAATTTCTCTTACTTACAGTTATAGAAATACTTTTCAAATACAGCATAGCAAAGATGAATTAACAGAAATTTGGAACGCAGAATTGTATTATTTTCTTTAAAAACTTAAAGATGACAGAATTTGTAGATTATTAAAACAACAACATGAACATTCCAATTCTTTAGTTGAAAGTCATATTAGGCGTCTGCAGAGCTCTTAGCTGAATGTCTGGGTTTTTTTCAATACTGCATGTCTGAACAAAACTCCTAAAGGTTAACACACCATGGCGCCTATTCATAATGTTTAATGTGCTAAAGCAGTTCCTAGGATGTTGTTCATTGGAAACGAGGATCACAGAGAATCCATTTGCCAGAATAAGACATTTTCACAGAATCTACTGCGGCACTGTTTTACTGGTAAAATGTTTGGTATTTAAACTGGGATACTTTATGAAGGATCAGTCTTATCAGAAGATATCAGGCGCCTTTGAGGCTAGGCACCAATCTTTTTACTGAGATGCACTTTTATAATGGGATCTAATGTCAGTACAATTACAACACATTAAAGCAATTTAATTAGATCTGTCAAGTCCCATCAATATGTTCAAATATTAAGATGTTGAAATATGGATATTGGGCAATTAAAAACTAGTATCTAATAGAAAATACCTCATCTAGTGAAGGAGTAATGTGTACTAATGAGGTTTCAAAGTGCGTGAATCTGACATGAGTGACATGAATGAAAAACCACATGGCAGGTATTTGGTCAGATAATGAAGTACACTCTAGATCTGCACTTAAAAGTTGCACTCGACCCAAAGATGGCAGCAGTGAATGAAAACCAAATGGAAATGTTCGCACTGCTGTCACTCATTATTATCCACAATTAAATTTAATATATTGTCATGTGTAATTGATATACAGTGAAGAAGAAACAGATTACAATGTATGATAATGCTAAAAGTGGAAAGCCATCACATGTGAGGAGATGTACTTTCCAATGTAGATATACAGTTTTTTCCTGGTTTACACTTTGAGTTGATGAGAACAGACCCTCTAGTTATTTTTAAAGGCAATATTCAGACTTCAAAATGTTACCCCCCAAAAAAGATCAGGGATAGTGCCCATAAATTTGCCCTGATTATTTGCTCCGATTTCTCATGCTGAGACCAAAATATCTTTCTCTCTGCTTTGGTTCAGAGGAAACTGTTTAGAACATGTCAAACTTACTCAGCTGGGGCCGTTCTGGATTTGCTGGCTATGAGCAGCCTCGATACTGTGCACATGTAAATTCTTCGGTTAAAAAAAATCTGATTTGAATACGCAGTAGCCAAACGAGTCGTGCCAAGCCCGACTTGGCCTGGAGGATATGAAAGCTGAGAGGGATCTTTTTGGGCTGGTGCCTCTTATTTAGAAAGGAGAAAATAACCCAGCTGTGGCTTGTACAGGTGGCCAGTCTGAAGCAGGCTGTGCCACATTCATAAGCAAATGAGAGCAGGGAAGCATGGTCTTATGCATTGACACTAACGACTTTGTGCTGGTGAGCAAATAGAGTTCACTTCCTTCTCACCTCTTATTTTAGGTTTAAGGTGCAGCGCATCATGACGGAGGTGATGAACACGTGCGAGTCGCCGGTGGGGGATTATAGTGCATCTGGCGATCAGAATATCTCTTTTCAGGTGAGCTATGAAAGTTTATTTTAGGCTTGGTTGCATATGGTCTTTGCATTTGTATTCATGTCCTATTTCTCTCTACACACACACACACACACACTCAAAACAAATGTGTTACAAGGGATCAGGAACGGTTGGGAAATTTGCATATTAGTGAATTGAATTATTTTTTATCATTCCTGTTAAAATGATATCTTGTGCATTTCAAATGAGCATAACTTACAAATATATATTATCTTTTTCATGCGTTTTGTTATCCGGAGTTGACAATTGTTTAAATGTAAATATTTTTAATTGCATCAGATCAAAAGCAAGTGTGAGTCTTTCATGGGTGGATTGATCTTTAATAGTCTTTTTGTGTCATAAATGATTATTATGTTCACATATTGGACATATTATTAGTAAATTTAAGAAATGTATAAGAAATCATTATTTTTCGCACTAAACGCACACACACATAAAACCGTGCAGAAGGGACAGGGACATTCACACTATTTTTTTGTCTACAGAGGTTTATGCAGTCAGATAGACTGGTGACAGTCTCACTTACTCCCAACACATACACACACAAACAAAAAGTGTTCTGTGTGTTCTGGGAGTCGCCTCCACACCCCCTTTCCTCCTCTCATCTCTGCTTCCTCCCAGCACCCCTGAGGACGGCTGACAGGTGTAAATGTACCTCCATTGCTCTCTGTCTGCAGGATCTATTTCTGACTCCACCTCCATCACCATCGCCTGATTGCCGCTCCTTTCATTTTGCTCTCATTGCCCCCAAATGCCAATGTGATGTCTGCTCACTCATAAGTACCAGATGAATTCAGATTGCTCCCAGACAAGTTGGGAGAAGCTTGAAAGGTCACAATCTTTTCAGGAAATTATCATTATTACCTTTTTTGTGTGTGCATGCGTGTCTGAACACTGCCGGTACACGCAGACTGAATAGACCCTTGTGATCTCCATCAGCTGCCTGCTAGAAATCCTTGTGATGTGTGACCAATCGGTCGTTCTAAACTCAATTTTCTTTCACAATTTTTCAGATTTTCGTGAAAATATTCCAAGGTTATTATCAAGATTTAAATGATCTGAAGTGAGATGATTGCAATGGCTATAAATTCTATGTAAAAATGTGTTGAATTTTCTGCCAGTTTAATTAATTGAATTATGAAATGTTCTCAAATGTTGTCAAATGCTGTTACGTCAAATGCTGAATTATATTTTTATAATAGAAATAAATCTAATTAGAAATCCCAGATAAAATCCATTAGATTCCAAAATTTTCACTTGAAATTTTGCCTCTGCATCTCTCTCTATTCTTCTTCCGCTTTTTAGAAATAATCATAAAGGACACAAGTCACGTCTTACCCTCTTGAACCCTTAACAAGGCGTTGGCGTGGCAGAAGGGCCTGCCCGTGGCGTGAGCTGAATGCAGAGTGCCTCATTATTCGAGCCCCACCCTCCAGATTTTAATAGAGGCTTTAGAGCAGCACACCATGGGGAGCAGCTGTAAACATGTGTTTATTCTCATCCCAACCGATTGCCTCAGCAACAGGCTCTCTGATTGGCCATTATGACCATGCATACATATTCAAACTGGAGTGTGAGAGTCTTTAGGGCTGCATAAGGATTGTGACTGCCTTAAGGTTGTTAATTCTCTACACGAGCTTTCATTCGTGTATGTAATAAGATTTCTGCAATATGAGCCTCAATTTGAACGAATGCTTCATGCAACAACAACCCTCAAACCCAGAAGTACTAGTTGAAACGACTGAACGACTTCCATGTTACAGATTTTCCCAGACTCGCACGAGCGATACCCAAAACTGTCCAAGCGCTTGCCGTCTATCGTGGTAGAGCCCACTGAGAGTGGAGAGGTGGAAAGCGGCGAGCTACGGTGGCCCCCAGATGACCTGAGCCCAACCGATGAGAGCAGAGACCCGCAGGCCCAGAAAGCAGGTGAGAAATTTTAATTAAACCTGTTAATTATTTGACTGAAGAATAAAACCAGGACTTTTTTTACAGAGCAGGATAGCGTACGATCATAGACTACCGTATTTACTGCCACAAAGTTTGAAACACCCAACTGTGCAGCCCTTTCACGCATAATTTATAATCACAAAATCAAAGCCTATGAATGGCCTTCCACTTAAATGGACACCATGCATGAGAGGAATAGAATGTTTTTTGAAGACTAGACCATTAAGATTTCTCTTCACTGGAACTGGCATCTGTCAAACCCAAATTCAGATAAACAGATAGTGAAGTATTATTCATCACTCTAGAGAGTGGGTTTTCACTGCTTCCAGTGGTGTCAATCTCTCTTGCACTTCATCCAGCAATTGGCATCAAACATTGTAATCTCAGGCTTTGTAGATTCTCATTGAAACCCATTTCCTGAAGCAGTCTGGAACTTAGTAGTTTGTACTGCTGCTTTGTGACTAGCAGTTGCTTCCACTTCACAGTAACAGCACTTACAGCTGCAGCAACTCTGCAACACACTGAATTGTTGTAGATATGCAAATTCAATGACCTATATGGTCACCAGAGTTGTCAACAGTTCTGAAACTGAACCAAAAAACACCCCAACCAGCTGCCACCTCAAAAATAACGAGTCATTATTAATTTCACAATTTGAACTATAGCCCAGATAGGACAAGCTGTATATTGGATAAGTATTACACATTACATGAGGAGAATTCATCATTTGTACTGAGGACCTGCGTGTGTGTGTAGTGACATCCGACGCCACGGGAATTGTGTGTTGTGCAAGACACAAAATAAAAACATGATATGAACAATGGATTTGGTCAACCATTACACTCTAAATGGTCACCGAGCTTTTCATCACTGCCGATGTCTATAGAGACTGCATGGTTGAATGATTAAATGATTGATTGATTCTGTGTACTTCATTACAATGGAAATGGCTTACATAACCAAAATCAATCACTAGAAAGAATACTGACATATTTTAGACCATATATTTCTTTGGCTTTCTTGAATTTCTTTGTCTTTTCTCTATACCATGGTGGTCACCTCTATCTTCAGAATGAAGACAACATTATTAATATTAGGTCGCAGAAATATCAATAACAAAACCTGACCAGTGGTGAATCGAAATTTACTGATAGATGATGAGCTTTTACATTTTGTGGTCTTATTTTAAATTATAGTGGGAAATAAATGCAATATATGCAAGATATATAGCCTGTATGAGAAGTAGTTTACTTGCATTTATTTCCCACTGTAGTTTCTATATCTGTCTATAAAGAATAAATAAATAAAGATGGATAGATAGATGGGCGGCACTGTGGCGCAGTGGTTAGCTCTGCCGCCCCAGAGCGAGAAGATCCTGGGTTCGATTCTGCGGTCAGCCGTAGGGTCTTTCTGTGTGGAGTTTGCATGCTCTTCCCGTGTTTGTGTGGGTTTTCTCCGGGTGCTCCACTGTGACTGAGAGTGTGATTGTGTAAGTGTGTGTGCCCTGCGGTGTGTTGGCGCCTGTCCAGGGTTTGCACCCGTAGTTTCCTGGATAGGGTCCACTCCCCGTGACCCTGATAGGGATGAAGCGGTTTGGATAATGAATGACTGAATGAGAGAGAGAGAGAGAGAGAGAGAGAGAATTGAAATTATTTAAACTAATTTAAAGCAATGTGCTACAGGTGACGAGCCCACGTCAGAGGTTGAAGAGGCTGGCGGAGTGACAGCAAACTGATGGTCAGAGGCTGGCGCCAATCCAACCTAAAACTGTGAAAGTCTCCATGATGGACACGAGTGAGGACGATGCTCCTACGGTTTAGGTCTGACTCCAGCATCACCCGCACTAGAGCCACCCACCTGTCGGTAGACCTCCAATCCAGTAGGGGGGAGCTGAGGCCTGAGAGACTGTCTTTGCTGAAATAACTCCACGTGCCAAACTCTAGTGGTAGCCAGCTACTGTGATTGAGTTTTGCGTTCTTTTTCATTACATTATTGATTTACTGTATGTACGTTGTTAGCATTACAGTTCATCTGTGCCTGTTTTTGAAACAATGTGTTGACCTAAATATTGACCTATATATTTATTTGCTTCGGACCAAAGTCATAACGATTTGACCGTATCCACCTATCATGAGCATAGCTGCACTGCTTCGGATTTGATGTATAACACAGAAAGTATAGCTTATTACGTGTCAGACAGGTTTCCAATAATGTATACATATAGTTCTTCTGCAATAGTGCTTCTTCACAAATAGAGACTACTATCAATATGTACAGTAGATTATATTTTACAAGGTGTTTTTAGAGCCATCTTATATACTCTTCATTGTAAAGAGACATGGTAACCAATATATCATTCAACCATGTTTTTGCTTTCTTATTTAGAACATTATAAATACTTTTGTGAGGCACATTAATGCCTTTGCTGCTTCTGAATGTGATTTAACTCTACTGTTTAAGGATCTGTCTGCAGTCACGGAGATGTCTGTATCTGTTCGTTGCATGCATTTTAGCTCATTTAGATTATGCTACTTTTTTAGGCTTAAAATCATAAATACTGTCTGCATTAGTTTACAGTCATATTAAGCACCTTTGAAAGACGACTCTTACTGCAGTAAAAAAGGATCTCTGCTTTGTACCAGATAATATGATATAATCAGTAAGGCACGCTGTAAAAATGATTTAATCAAGTCGTGTTAACATTCTTCTTTCCTTTACTGCAACTTAAAATAATAATTAATTTCAACTAATATTTGAGATTACGTGGTTATGTTTAAGAGTAACCGTCTTACAGGAAATATAGTTATTGAAGTTTAAAATAGCAGTATATTGTGGTTCTTTCCAGTGTACTGGAAACATCGTACTGATAAATCAGATATTTTCATGTAGAATGTAAAGTTAAACACCAACAGGGATTTCTTACGGATAGCAATACAAAGCTAAAACTTGACTTAAAATAATCAGTATATCCAACTAAACTGAAGTTTTTAAGCTGACCTGGATAGATTTTTACTGTGTGTGTGGTGTATTAACACATCCACTCTTAAACATGGCCATAGTTACAACTTACTGTTTTAAGGTAATCTATCAATCTATCAAAATTGTCATTTTCGTGAACTGACTTAAAAACCTAAGTTGTAACACTAAAAACTCATAAATGTTAGTGGGGTGATGGTGGTGTATGCTTAGGACACTTGTCTCTGGACCAAGAGGTTGTGGGTTTGAATCCTACCTCCAGTACTACCATCACTGGGTCTCTGAGCAAAACCCTTTATCCCAAGTTGCTCTCAGGGAGACTGAAATTGGTAAATGTAAGTTGCTCAGGAAAAGAGCGTCTGCTAAACGCCATAAAAGTAAAAGAAGTATGTTAACATGACTAATTGGTTAAATCATTTTTTTACAAGGCACAAATGCCCTTTTAATGTAAAATCTGTCACAATTAAGCACCTTGCTTATATGTTTGTAATATGATGGCACTGTTGATCCCTTTCAACTGAGGTGCTCACTCGCTTGGTCTGACAACATATTAAAGGCACATATGCTAAGATTTGTCAGTGGCTCTCTGTGGACAGATGTTAGGTGTTAGCTGAAGGGGTTCTTGGATGAATGTAGTGTTGACACAAGCAGTGAAGCTGGCTGCACTTAGGCCACAGCAGCTGTCGCGCACTTTGGCCAAAGTCTACCGGCTGCCAAAATGGCTACCCTGACCACCCGGATGCTAACTGCATACTAAACTGATCTCTGCCAAAAAAACAATGAAAAACCTTAGCTGTGGATGGTAAATATCCTCAAAGCTTAAAATTGGAGAGGAAATTAATCTAAAAGTATGTAATGGTCTCTATTAGCTCTCCATAATGTCGCGCGAACAGCTCTTAAAAATGGCGATCTTCCAATGTAATCCATTTTAACTCTGGTGTTGTGCTGGTCTAATGGTTTGAATACTTACTTCTGGAACAAGAGGTTGTGAGTTTGAATCCTACCTCCAACACTACCATCATTGAGTCTCTGAGCAAGACCCTTTCACCCAAGTTTATGTAATAAAAAAAAAAATAAGAGTAAAAAATCTGACAAACAAAATAGCAGTGGGATTGTAGTACGTCCTCTGGTAGATAAACTGTAAAATGATAGCATTTATAACATGTTTAAAGGATAAATAATCCAGCGTTCCTTTTTGCCATTTTCAACGCTGAAAATGATTTATCTGCAATGAGCTGAAATCGGTCGATAATATCGTTGCTCCAATTTATCGGCCAAACTGCATGTTCTATGTAGAGTTGTATATTTCAACCAGAATTCAAGACGCTATACCTTCAAAATTGTTATGTCCCCAGCTCCCATCAAAGTCACTGAAAGGCATCCTCCACCTGTGTGAGGGCAGAAAGCTCTGTCACACTGGCTTATTCCCCCCCGAGAGAGAGACCCTCCCTCGGCAGAGGTCTAAAAGCACGCCGTCGAAGAGAACAGGTGACTCCTGGGAAACAAGGCACTAGCAAGTTCAGTCAAGTAGTGCTGAAGCTGTGACCTGACGGGCCAGAGATGATTTTCACTTCTTATGTAGAAGAAGAACACTTCCATCCATCAGCATGACCTTTTTTGAGGGTGCAGCTTCTGAAAATAAACACAGTGCTTTCAAAGGGAGCGGGAGTCGCGAGCGTCCTCCACCGAGACACACTCGCTGCTCTTCTCCTGTCACCGGCTCCTACAGGCTGCTCATATGAGTCGAGTTCTGATTTGTGAGTGCTCCTACACATGCTCACACACACACACACATGCTTGCAAGCATCCACACACACTCACCCACACATGCACAAATGCGCATAGACTCTCACTCAAATCCACATACGCACACACACACCCTTAAAGGCACACAGACTCTCCACGCAAACACACACACACACACACTCACAGACACACACAGCTCTTTAAATCCACACAAACCCACAGACATACACACACACAAGAACCCACAAATACTGTACTCATCCACACACACAAAAGCACACCAACATATATACAAACACACACACCCACTCACCCACTCATGCATAAATGCACATAGACTCTCACTCAATCTCACAGACATACATACACACACACACACACACACACTCACAAGCGCCCACACACTCACCCACGCATGCACGACTGTACACAGATTCTCACTCAAACCCACAGACATACACACTCATCCACACATGCATTGCATGAATGCACACAGACTCTTACTCAAACCCACTGTCATGCACATACACACATGCTCACAAGCACCCACACACACTCACCCACACATGGACAAATGCACGCAGACGCTCACTCAGACCTTCACACACACAGAACCCCGACCCACCCCATCCACATACACATGCATAAAAGGCAAGCATCCACACATAAACACTTCTTCAGGCTTAAGGTGCTATTCCAGGTTCAATAATGAGAAGAGGTAGGTGGACACACTCTGTCCTTGTCTGTCTTTACAAGTGTGCGTTCTGCGTGGTTGGTGCACATTGTATGAACGGCTCCTTAATCCACGACAAGGTATAAATACTCTCGATTGTTTGCCGTGATTCTTCAGCCCCCGTCACTTCTTAAATTAGCCCAGCTTTTCAGGCGCCCCAGGTCGCTCTTTTACTTGCACACGGCCCCTGCAACTGCGTTCCCCAACCCGCATGCCCACGCCAGTTGAGACGTGCAGCTTTGCTTCCTAATGTGCCAATCAGGGCTGGCAGCAGGAAGTACGTCCCTGGCCCCCATTAAAGTGCACACTACAAACCTTCCCTTTTACCCTCCCACGCTGCCCACCTCCATTTTCATCTATTTATTAAGACTCATTGCTGTCTCTCGAACCTTTCATACCCTGCCTCTCTCTCTCTCTCTCTCTCTCTCACACACACACTCTCTTTTGTCTGCTGGAGAGCCCTTCTGATGCACTTGTCTTCCCGCGTCACTTTGAGCTGTTGGGTTACCACAGCAACCACCTTGTCATCCAAGCATCAGTGTCTCTCACTGCCGGCAGCTTTCTGCCGAGCACTTAGGCTGTCTGCTCCCCTCCCACCCGCTCCACCCTTCCCCATCTCGGTTCGCTCGGACTGTTATTGAAACGCAACCGTCGTCGTGTCTTGTCACGTTAGCACTGTTATTATTCAGCAGTGAGAGGGGAAACGGCGTAATGACTCTTCGATTGCAAGTGGTAGACTCAGAAGTCGTCTTTTCTTTTTCAAACGTACACAAAACCGTTTAGGGAGGCTAAAAAGGGGGATTGTTCACTGCCACTAGAACACCAAAGCCATGTTTTTTGGTCAGGGAAATTGAAGATGCTCTGCTTTTCAGCTGGTTTTTATGTGCACATATCATTGCTGTTGGGTGGAAATCTTGAAGTTACCATTTTTGGTCATTTTGATTTTTTGTCATAAAACAATTTTATTGGTCAGTCTTCATGTTGACAGTTTTAGAAATACTGTATTTAACTTATGAAAGTGTTGAAAAAAGCTTGTTCATATATTTATATATAATGTACATATATTTAGAATATACATTGTTTTTTCAAATATCCTGAAAATAACCATTTTGGACATAAAAGATTTCCACCAGACAGCAACAAGATGCATCTTCATCACGGCTTTTACACACACACAAAATCATGAATGTACCCAAATTTACACAGACAAATTTCTTAAATCCAAATGCATTAAAATACTCGGTTCACAGTCAAAGGTTTTGCAAAATGATTATCCAGTACAGGTGTGCAAAAAAATCGAATCGAATCGAATCAAATCAAATCACAGTTCTTTCTCTGTCAATTCAAAATTGATTAATTCATTCAAAAAATGTAATGGTACTATTTTACTTTTTCTCAAACACGGGTTCAGCTCGCCAATCCTATAGATGCCACAATGTCTAAATCTGCCCAGATAGACCTCCTTTCATGTGAGCATGAAGGAAATGCAGTCAGTATGCGTACATGCCCATTACATTTAGTAAACTACATTTGATTCAGTGTAATTATTTTGTTGATCTGCCGCAGTCAAATGGGAAAAGTAACTCAAAACAGCAATCTGGACACAAATTCATCTATGTTTTGAATCGCTAATTGTTTATGAATCGTGAATCGCTTATGCATTATGAAATGATTTTCAATCAAAACGTACGCCCAAGAACCGGAATCGAATCAAATTGAGAGATTTTCTGAATTGTGCATCCCTATTATCCAAGTTTTTAGAATGTTACATAAAAAAAGGATTCCACTGCCTCCTTCACAGGTCTTGAGAGCAAAAGCATGACACAGGTATTTTTCTAGGTGACTAAAAATATTGTATAGCACATTTTATATGATTATCTATGTAAAAGCAACTATTTAAGACCACACAAGATTAAAACATTGAAAAATTTTTATAGATTAAAGCAGCCAAGACAGATGTCAGCCATATAAGTGATCTCCAAAATCATGGCTGCCGACAGATTTGGTGGATTTAATTAGCCGGGTATTTAAAAGGAAAGCTTTTCAAATTCATCAGTCAGCCTTTTTCAAAAGACAAGAAAAAAGTCATGTCGAAATGCAGATGAGATAATAATTACACAGCAATCTCCAACAACCATGCAGCAAGCAAGTTATTAACATGTACTATTAGGCAATACTGAGTGTCTCAGACTGAACACTTTACCTGTCTGTCTATTCTGCATCTTCAGTAAACACTTCCCATGGCCTTGAGTGGAACACCTTACAGACAAAGGCTGTTTTGAAAAGACTCCCACTGCTGATGCTTAGACAGAATTTCCACTGATTAACAGGAGAAAACAAAAGATGCTGTGGTTGTAACTATGTCTTTGAATATCTGACTTTAAAATGTGAGCTTGAGTTCTGCTTGATAAACACATACTAAAGGAAAGAGTTGCTTTTGCACACACACCACCATCAGCACCGAGCAAGAATTTTGCAGTTTACGGTCAGGATGCATATGTGGTGTTCTTAGTGTGTGTCTGGGTGGTTCCTGGTCTTCCTGGGACTGTGGTGGTGTGTGCGGTGCTGTCCCGCTGAGATCAGAACACACACGCTGAGTCAAAGTTCACGCTGCCTCCCTGCCAGCCGCCCAGCTGCCACACTAAAATAACAGCTGATATTTACGGTGGAAATGTCAAACCCAGTTGTTTCTCCCAGCTGAGCTGGGCCCCGACCAGGGCTCTTACTCTCTCACACGCATACAATTATGCATGCACATGCCCTCATCGAAAGCTTTTGGGTGAAAGCATTATGCAGCGATGCTTTGGACATGTTGTCATGTTCTGCAGCATCCGTGGTGGCCCTTATCACATGAATACATTTATTTATGTGTGGCAGCGAAGAAATCTTCTGTGTGTGTGTATGTGTGTGATGCAAATGTGTTCATTAATAGTAGCTGGATTTGGTCTGTTTACATAACAAGTATCACTCACTCAGTAGAGTGCACCTGTCAAAATGCATAAACACACTTATGCAAGCCATGCAAATTTGTATTTTCATTCAGAAGAGATTATACTTGAATCTATAGATAATCTCCTTTGCCTATTTGCTTTTTTGCTTTTCATATCAATGAACTTGAAGTTTAATGATTTTCCACTTTCGTTAAAAATATCTGATTATGATGCTCATTATCTTAAAAGGGACTGTGTGGCTTCATTTAAATCCAGCTAACTGTAAACAGGGAGATCCCAAAAGACCAGACGCTCTACCGTTTTCAAATCTCCCCACATCTTGTGTACACAGACACACACACACACACACACAGGACTCAAATCATTCACACCTGAGTGGTTGGCTTTGTCCGCAGGATATGATACGCTTCCATGAATAAACATTGGCGTCTGGCGCTGAACAAGTCTTTCTCTGTGTGTAACAAACTCAATTACCAGTCAGTATCATCAACCTCTCTCTCTCTCTCTCTCTCTCTCTCTTTCTCTCCACACACACACACACACACACATCTATATATAGAAAGACTACTTTGTCAGATCAAATATCATATTACAGCAAATGTTAAGAAAAACCATCTAAAACTGACAGCCTGGGCTTCCAACTGCTACTTAAGGAAAAATAGGGGAACCACAATGGATGCACACAGCTAAAGCTTTGGTGTGTGTGTGTGAGAGAGAGAGTTCATGATGTGTGGTCCTGGGAGTTTAGCTATTATCTGAAAAACCCCGAGACATGTCCATAGAGAGACTGCATGAATATGTATGGTGTGTGTGTGTGTGTGTGTGTTTATGTGTGTATACACGCACAGCTGAGCAGTCTCCGTCTCTCTTTAAGGTCTATTTCTGGAAGTATGTCAGGGCACCTCCTGTTGTCTGACCACTTGAGCTACCAGCCCCAATTAGCACCCTGGATGGGAAGGTGTCAGGTGTCTGCACACTACATCTCTCACATTTTAAGGCTATAAAAGGGGCAGGTTTAAAAGTGTTTAAGTATAAACCAAAAACACTGTAATAACACTGCAAGATACAACTCATGCCACCAGACTGTGGAACTAGTCATCTAGAGAAAATTGTTAATTGTTAATTGTTAATTGGTAACTGTTAACGATGCTGTATGAGGATCAACTACCCACATATATTATATTATATCCTTCCTTCCTTCCTTTATTCATTCATTTATTCATTTATTAACTGAACCACTCAAGCCCTGTTGGGGTTGTGGGGACCGAAGCTTATGAGATCATGTCTTGTCTTACAAAGATGGTTGCAATATTGAAATAACATGTGAAAAGTAACTTAATTTACTTTTATTTAGAGCAACATACACCTGCTTCATGAAGAGCGTCTCTTTCCAGCAACCTTTAGAAGTGGGCAAGACGCTGTCATGTTTGCATTCAGAAAGTGGAAGGGGGAAAAGTGTGTTTCTCAAGACTTCTCAAGTCTGTTACACACCAAATTAATATGCAAAGGTCAAGTTTGGACAGAAAAAAATCAGAACTGTTCATTTACATTTATGCCATTTAGAAGACTCTTATCCAGAGCAACTTTCATATCCATCCCTAATTACGTGGTTATTCTTCCTTGTTAACTTGGGGTTAAGGGCCTTGCGTAGGGAACCAACAGTGGTTAATGGTAGGCGTGTAAGTTTCATCATGTTATGATATTGTATCGATTCTATGGATAACACTTTGATGCCTGCCGATATCACAAAAACTGATTTGATACAATTTCCAATTCAATTCAAGATTCTTTATTTGTCACATGCACATTCACATTTTGACTGTGCAACCATAGAAAAAAGTCAAAAGTAGAACAAGGAATGCAAGTTAAAAAGATAAAATATATAAATGTGAAAAATATGAGAAATATATATATACTGTATATTTAAATGTTAAACTTTGAAGTACAAGCTCTGAGTATCAGACATATATGAACATATGTACAAGTTAAAAGTGAAAGTTAAAGTGTGTTGTGCAATATCAGCATGACAGTAAACAGTGTAGAACCCATACAGCAGTGTAGCAGCCTGAACAGTGCAAGTAATAAATGGTGAAGACAATGAAGTGTAACAGACAATGAATATAACACAATGGTATAACACCATTCGATTTAATTCAGGAGACAATATGATTTACTGATTTAACACAATCATTTTGATTCATATCAAATCACAGAAAAAACTAAAATATCATACGACATTTCTGTTCCTGAGCTCAGACATTTAAATGGAAGTCAATGTACTCTTTTAATAAAAATAGACCTCGTGTTCAATATAAAGCGATGTTACAATATGCATGATCTCTGATCAGTGTTTTTTCAATATTTCGGATCAGTGTTGGCTAGCTGATCATTGAAATGATGTATTATTATACTATATATCTATGTATCGTTACTCCCCTAGTTTTTGGGATTCAACCCCCCAATCTTAGGATCAACAATTTAAAGCTTAAGTCACTTAAACCATTGCAATACGACCACACAATGGAAAGCATCCCCATAAAAAGTAACCTCACAAATCCAACAGTTAGGAGAACAGACAAAGAACAGGTAACCTGGGTGGACTTAGGGAAGTAGGTGTTAATTTGTAATCAGAAAAACTGAAAATGAGGAAAACGGACAGAACCTGGGAGACCAGGAACGCTAGATGGAGGGTAAAAATGTTACAGATAGATTCAAGTTTGAACCAATGGCATCAAAAACTCCTAGTTCACAGCCAAGTATGCTAACATGAGGCCAACACCGTCTAACACCAATTAAACAAGAGATTATGCAACACAACGTCTTGTTACACCGTGAAAAAAAAGTGGAACTAATTTTAACCTGCAACTGACTCCTGGGAAGTGTAGTTCAAGCAGGAGTTACGGGGCGTCTAACTGGCCAAAGTGAATCCTCAGCTTATGCCAGCGACCTCTTTAGACACCATTAGTTCTGTGACAGCACTTCGCATGATGGATGAGCGAGCTTGGTTAAAAATTCAGTCCTCCTCGCTCAGGAAGTCTGTCTCGTCTCGTGGCTTTATTCTGCAAGCGTGCGACCCATGAAATGGAGAAAATGGATATGCTGGCCTCAATTAGCGCCTGTCTGCAGGCATCATCCCTGACGACCATATACAGGGGCCAGGAGGGTCTTTTAGCAGGCAGCAGCACATACACAGTTGAGAAACAGGGACAAAAAGAGAGAGGGAGAGAGAGAGAGAGAGAGAGAGAGGGAGATTGGGATTGAAGAAAATAGGAACATAAACACAGTCCTACAGTGATGGACAGGTTGAATGAGTATTAAACACACACCCAGAGGGACCGACCGAAGAACAGCTGGAAAATATGATCTACATTATTTAGATGAGGTTTGTTTCCGACTTCATTAATTCTTACATCTTTGTCACTTGTCACACAGACATCCCCAACTCTTTATTCGTGTAAATCTGAGGGGATCTCATTACTGTGACTCTGACGGCCTTCAACGCCATCGCTTTGCCTAGCAACCACCAAACAAGTTAAACAATAAGGATGAAGTTGCATTTTTGTTTGAGCACAGAATATGTAAGTGGTGGACATATAACTGGTCATATTTGCTTGACAGAATTCAGAATTGCATATGTAATGTCTAGTCAGTGTTCGTCACTGTATATCAAAGTGAAGTGATAATACCATCGAGATATTATACAACATTCTCACAAAAAACAGAAAGAAAATACAGAATATATTTAATATTTAATAAACTTCATGTTTTTACTTCGTTTTACATGTTTTTACTTTGTTCCATTATGATCTTTAGCTCATTAGTTCCCATTAGCTTCTAGAGTCAAGAGTCTTTCAGTGATGTAGTAGAAGACTTCTGAAGATATTTTAAAATTGTTTGAGAGATTGTCATTGTGAACACACCACAGCACAGCACATAGTGCACCACAACGAAATGTGACCTCTGCATTTGACCCATCCGTGAAGGATCAGTGGGCAGCTAACATGGGCAGAGCCTGGGAAGCAGTGCTTGGGGACGGTACCTTACTCATGAGTACCTCAGTGGTATCTTTACCGGCCTGGGATTCGAACCGGCGACCATCTGATCACAAGGCGAACAGCCAACCTTTATGCCACATTATAAACTATAAATGTATGTGGAAATAAAGTAATGTCAGATTTTCCTGCTTTTCTGTATGTATTAGTATTGGGGCAGAGTATAACAAAATAATAAAGTTTCTCTAAAACTATAATAAAGTAAAAGTTTAATAGGAAAAAAACACATTATAGATCTGTGAGTTATTTATATATCCCTATTCATTTTGTTTTCTGTTCATTTTCTGCAGTATTGTACCTGTCTAGAATTTGTATCCAGCTTTAGCCCAGCTGTGCAATGAGCATCTGTGAACTCCTTCACCCCCCTGCCTTTCAGATTCACAAGTTGCAGTGTCTGTGTGGCATTTTTTCTGCCGCATGCTTGTGAGTGTGTTGATGGTTTGTAAATGAGTTTCCAGCCGCATCTCTTCGGGTAACAGAGAACAAATTCAGTATACGCTCGGGGTCACACATCAAGGCTACTCTAGTGAAGGCAATATGCACTGACAATCATCCTCAGCTATTACAATCTCATCAAGGAAGCGAGAGATGCAGCTCGCTTTGGCCACCCAACCTGAGTCACATTCAAATCAGCTCGCTCCCCTCTCCATCATCATAACCTAAGGCATGTGCTCGGAGAGAGACAGAGTGTGAGAGTGAGAGAGAAAGAAGAAAAGGAGAGTGGAGGGGAGCGGAGAAGAAAAAAAACAGAACAGAACGAGGAAGAAAGAGATGTTTCAAAGAGGACGAAATGAGTAAGAAAGAGCTTTTGTCAGAGCTAGATTAAAATTCATACAGTCTAATCAGCCGCTAAATTTAACCGTGTCAGGCAGATCCAGTCCTTCTGGCGCTTTCTTATACACACTCACACACACACACACACACTGATTGCTGTAAGAATATCTACCTTGCTAGTGGCTACCTTCCACAGGCAGTCACATCCAGATCTTGAGCATGAGTGTAGAAATCAAATCAATTCACAATAACTCTAATCTTTGTCATAAAATGTGCCCTTGCTAGGTGTCTACTATCATTTCTGTCTAAAGGAATGATTCATGCTCATTAAATGATAAAAGATCTTTACATTTATTCAAAAAGTTCACACCTATATATCTCTCTTTTCCTGCCACCAGTAATTGAGACTCCTTATTTCCATAGAGGTCACTTCCTACTTACTGTAATTTCCTTTACAGGCACACACACAGAGCCAGGTTGATTCCTGTCTCTTCCTACTAATAATCCATTTGTGGACCTTTCTCTGATCTATCATAATGTATTCTATTAGGATGGTAATGGCACTGAGAGCTTTGTCTTCCGCTGCATTTTGGAGACTCACTGCTGCACGATGCATCACTTACTAGAAGTAAAAAACACCCTGCCACACAAACCATTAAAGACAATCAGCAAATAACTGGCGCTAGGATTCTGAAAAACACAAAACGTGAATAATCAACTCTCCTAAACACATCTCTGACTCCAGGGCAAAAACAGAACTTCATTTGTCGTGCTGTTCGGGCAGATCGTGGAGGGAGATTGGCTCCTCCAGATTGGTTGTGCGATAATGAGCACATTTACATTTGGCCACAGCCTGCTTGCAGATGAGCTGAGGGCCAGCTGATTAGGAGACCTGCCCTCTGGATAGCAAGGCGATTATCATCGTTATGGAGCAGGCGAGGCGGGAGAGGGATTTCCAAACTGGAGAAGTGCATAGGCAGTTTGGGCCTGCACAGCGTCTCAGAGCTTTGTCTGTGGCAGCATAAGAGATTCTTCTACTGCAATGATGCCCCAGGAGACATGCCAACAGGGACAAATGTGCCCTTTCTGTTTATTGCAGTCATTTGTCCACTGCAAGTTTAAGGATATTGGACTTTTCTAGCAATCTGAATTTGGAAAACTATTTGAGTGATTATTTGTCAGTGTACACCACACAGCACACAGTACATAATAACAAAATGTTGACCTCTGCATTTGACCTATCTGTGTCACCAACCACCAATATGAATTCTGACTGTCTCAATGGACAACAATTCAATGTTTGCCGGCTTTACAAAGTCTATTACAAAAGGATTTTGATAAAATTCAACTCAGGAGTTAGTGTTAACAAGGTGACCATCTAGTTAGAGGAAGTGAAATAACAAAGATCTTCCAGAAATTCCTTCAATGTGAGACCATGCACTCAACTGTTATTGTGAATGTGAAACCTCAAATCGTGCATCTTCTGTCACAACCAACAAAATAGCGCCCAGACAGTGCAGTGACTAATCTCTCTTCACCAACACTCGACTGACACCGCCATCCTCCATTATTAGTGAAGAAGAGTCATTGTATGCAGACATTGTCATTAATCTATATAGCTAAAGCATTATGACTTAACTGCTTTTGTGAACAGTTCTTTCAGTCTGAAGCTATCACAGTTCTAAGGTCAGTGAATAACGAGAGAACAAAGAATGCCACCCATTCTCATATAGCTGGGACATACAGTATCACCATGCCTGAAAGAAGACTCTTTTGTTAGACAGTGTATTGATCATTTGATAGAATTTCCATGAGGACTTGACGAAATAGAACAATCATGCTTTTTGGTGCACAAAAGAGCCGAATATGTGGCTAATAGTAAGAGTCTATTATAAGAATAAAGCTTTTTTATCCTAAAAACGAACTTACTTTGAACCTGACGTTCACCTCTCCGCATCTAGACAGTGGTATTTGAATCGTGCTGGTAATTGGATGATCCATTATCTTGTCATCTCTGTTATTGGCAAGGAATGTGAACAGGCAGATGATGTTGTTACAGAGGGTGTTATGAAGGCAGGCAGGTGGAGGCTGAAGAACAGACAGCGCTGGGCCACGTTAGTCTCAGCAAGCTCACATGAACAATGCATCATCACCGCCATTGGAAAGATCAGTGTTCAGATCTGAGGAGCGTGACTGAATTTGCGCTGGTGGGTTTGTACACGTCTGAATGGACATATCCACATACACACACACACAAATCACTCGAGAAGCTACCTCATTGACCCTGTCTGAATGGACGTAGACTCAAACCTGGACCAACACATGGATGCAAATAGACCGGGGTGGTGGTCTAGTTGGAAGATACTTGTTCAAATCCAGCCCTATACTAAGGCCAGAACTACCAGCAACTGCTTCCATCTTTGCCAAGCTGGACTCCATCCTCATGCTTCATTCATATCAATTCACAAGAAGGAACTAAAATATCATTTGACATTTTTATTCCTGAGCTATGTCCCACAGATGTTATCACACTTCATATAAATTATGATGAAATCGACTGACCTGTCCATGCTTGCTTAGTGAGAGATGTTACAATATACTAATCAATGTTTTCACTTTGGATTGATGCTGTGGGCGCGTTCATCATTGAATGGATTTAACAATGTAGATCGATATATCATTAAACCCCTACAATGAAATCCAAAGCAAAAATCCTTAGTACATATTGCTCCAGGGAGGCTGGATCTGTAACTAGGCAATGTAAGCTGCTCTGGATAAGAGTGTCTGCTAAATGTAAATGTAAGGGGCAGCCTCAC
Source organism: Distichodus sexfasciatus (assembly GCA_032718565.1). NCBI lineage: Eukaryota > Metazoa > Chordata > Actinopteri > Characiformes > Distichodontidae > Distichodus > Distichodus sexfasciatus. The sequence continues at coordinate 741,300 of JAVGVS010000071.1, forward strand.
TGACCCCGAGCTTTAGTTTTAAGTTTTACATCTACATTTTGAGCATCTGGCAGACTCTCTTATCTGGAGAGTCTTACATAAGAATCTTGTATTCTGCTAAAAGAACACGTCCATCACACTTGTGTAAACAGACTTAAGAGCTGCTGGGAAGCTAAGTTCCTGGCAGAGTAAAGTTAATGCACAACTACACACCCAGTTGTGACATCTTAAAATAAAAATTTATAAAAATGTCAGTGTGGATAGGGTACTTATGTAAAGTCTACAGACAGCTCAGGTGGTAGGAAAAAACTGCAGATGACAAATTATTATTTTCACTGTTTTTCATTTCTCCTGCCATATTTCGCTCTGCCATTTCTGGTTGAAACAGAGCCTGTGTCCTGAACCAACATTGCCCAAATATGACATAATGATGTTTGATTGGCAAGAAACCCTCAGGATTTCATCAGAGCCTGTGACATGGTGGTTGGCATTATTTCTGTGTAATGCTGCAAAGAGGATAAACAGCAGATGTTCTAGGATAACTTCTCTGGTTCTATCTCCAAAACATAAGCTCTTCACCAAGCCCTGGGTAAGGCTTACACTGTGCATTAAAACATTTATTTTATTGTTATTGTTATCAGAGAAGTGGGGCTTTTTGTACAGCTGAGCTTTGGTGACGGTAGAGAACTAGCATGCAAAAATCCATTTCAAACACATAGAGATTGAAAAGCTCTAAGCTCTCCTTTTCACTAAACATTATCAATTTTCTTTTTTCAGTACAGTGGTGAAGGGTCAAAATGAGAGTGTCAGCTGAGAGACATTGTGCAGATCATTGAGGTTCAAGCAGCCCACTGTGGTTCCTCAGTCACTACTATACTGCAGACACTCCAGGGGCCACAGTGTGTCTTTGGTCAAAACAGAAAGGTGTTGTGACTATGAATGTCAACGAGGTTTGCTCTCATTCAACGGTCATAGAATTTCATAGCCTTGCTTTGCAAGGAATTCTCCCTCTCTCTCTCCCCCTCCTTCTCTGCCTCTCTGAGATGAATCGGAGAAGGCCATGTGTGTCAGTGCATCTCATGCGGAATGAGACACAGCAAGAAACACAATGTTTTCACAAAAAACCTTCAGTGATATCACTGGTCAGTAGTCTGCGCAATTTAATAACATGAATATGCAACAGAAAAGAGCAATAATAAGCACTTTATCATGTGAATGCTCAAATAATTAAACGTTGGTTCTTGATTACTTTTTGTTGAATATTCATTTCGACATTAATGATGCTGGTGAATGACTTCACAGCTTATTGTAAGCCCTTCCTTCATTCACCCTTTTATTCTAGTTCAGAATGATGTATCTCTGAGTTTGCTGAAGGAGTGTGAATCAGTTGACTTCAGAAATCACTGCTATGAAAACAAAAGGACTTACGGAGCCATCTGCTGGAGTAAAGGGAACATTACAGCACGGCATATGAGGAATATTAGTGGGGCGGACATGGCACCCAGTGCACAATATTATTACAATTTTGGTATATACAGTATACCTGACCCAAAATGTTTGCACCAGTGGTTGTGAGGTGGCACTAACAGCTGAATTAATTAATAGCCAGAACACATGTTTATTTTTTGCATTTTCTGTCCTCAGGAACCTTAAGGTACTTTAGGGTTTTAGGGCCTTCTTTAACGGTCCAATTGCAGTTTTAGGGGTGGGGGTGGGATTCACAGGACTCTAACACCTACCCATATAGCCAACATAGGCATCATATGCCCACCAAGACTACTGTACATGTACGTAGCAGTTCTCAAAAATGTGAAGGAGGTGAATGCAAGCAAAATCAATACAGCCAAACAAATATCAGCCAATACGTAGTCATTAAGGGCCTGTTTACTCGTACGTGGATATTTTTATGAACGCATATTTTTATACATTTGGGCCTTTCGCCTCTAGACCGCTAGACTGCTGCTCTTTTACTGCTTCACCGCTAGGGGGCGCTGACAGACAAAACTAGGTCAAATCTCAGGCTGCTGTTCTGGAATCAGCGGTCATACTTTTACCGTCAATTGCAACACACGCATTTAATCGACTGATGGGGCCCGTTTTCTACTTTTCTTTTTTTAAAGCTACCCGTTCAAAAGATTGAAGATTCGTTATTGACCTTAATTATATAAAACCAACAGCCTCATGGGTGTTGGTGGCCTAGTGGTAGAACACTCGCCTTTGGACCAAGAGGTTGTGGGTTTGAATCCGATTACCAACATTGGGTCCCTGAGCAAGACCCTTAATCCTAAATTGCTCTCAGGGGAACTGTCCCTGAAATTAGGAAATGTAAGTCGCTCTGGATAAGAGCGTCTGCTAAATGCTGTAAATGTCATGCACATTCAGTGTGAAAGTCAATTTCCACGTTTGTAGGTTAATACTGCATCCAATTTGTCTCTCTTTCTACTCCCATTTCTAGTTTAAAGTTCATATTTAATATTCCATTTCTAGCTTAAAATGTATATTTTATATTCTATTTATATATTGTTTATTCTATATGCCCTATTTGTTCTTTGTTCCCTGTTTCTTGTTGCACTGTGAAAACTAACGTTCTGTTTGAATGTTACCGTTTTTCTGCACAATCTATAATTTATTTGAATAACATCTTCAGCCCTTATATTGCTCATGTGACACATAGCACTTCGTTTTTTGCAAACGGGAGTTTTCTTATATAATATTGGTGACGCTGAACACGTTTCCAAGGCTACCGTCTTTCGGGCAGTCTGGAACGTTACAGTTGCACTGAAACGTCTACTGTACTCATTTGTGGTGTTCCCAGGTCATAGACCCACAAGATTCATCAAAGAGGAATTCCACAAAATTGCAGATATCAGGATGAACAATACTTAATTCATGATGTGGTGATACTCGAACTACTACTTAAATTTTACATTTCAGGGTTCCCAGGCACAGATGGCACTCACATTTCAATTACTGCTCCTTCTGTAAAAGAAGGAGACTATGTGAACAGGAAGTCTTTCCACAGCATTAATGTACAGGTACATAGTTCCCTGTAGCATTTCAAATTAACAAATTATTTCATTATAGCAACGGATGCTAATTTGTGTTCTCTGCACTGTGACGCTCATATGTGATGCTGCCAACATTATCACCAATGTGGAAGCCAAGTGGCCAGGCTCTGTTCATGACTCACAAATTTTTCGTGAATGTACACACTGAGCACGAAATTTGTACATGGTGAGTTAAAAAATACTTTAAAATTGCAACAGGGACATTTGAACTAAAGTGTATCCTTCTATCTTAGGAGAGTTTGCTGGCTACTTGCTTGGTGATAGGAGGTATCCGTGTTTACCCTATTTGCTTATCCCTTACCCTGACCCTGACCCCGGCCCACAGCAGTGATATAACCTGGCTCATTGCAGGACAAGAGGCAGAGTTGAAATGACTATAGGAATGCTCAAGGCCCGGTTCCAGTGCCTTCAAAGACTCAGGGTCACCCAGAAAGTGCATGCGACATCATTGTGGCATGTGTGATTCTTCACAACATTGCCACAATTAGAGGAGAACACTGTCCTTCTGAACCATTTAATGATCCAAGCAATGAACATCCTGACCCTCTCACTGATGTATGAGATGGAAGAGCAGTCAGAGACACCATATGCCAAAATCATTTCCTTTGACCCATCACCTCACCATGTTAAAATAAGAATAAACTGTATTTCCTGTACACAAAGTATTAAAAAGAATATTATGTTGTTTAAACACTTCAATAATTCATCCATCTCTGACCACTTCACCCGCCCTTAATTGATGTTCCAGCAGTAAAATTTCTATTTTGGTCTTTTTGATCTGCAGCTTGAAGTGGTCCATTTCCAAGTTACATTTGCTGATTTTCTTGTCCAAATACATCTTGTAAAGCCAGTTGACAGGGAGCTATTAAAACACAGAAAATAGCATTGACATTCATAGTACATGCCTACTTAGGTTGGTTGTAAATCAGTGCTGAACATCTTACTGAGGAAAGGTTTGTTGGAGAGGTGGCTGGACCCTCTTCCTCTTCATTTCCATCGTCACTCTGTTAGAGACATAGAAAGTCCATGGTTTTATTATAGTACCACATTATATTCAACTGTTATATTTCCATTGTAAGATGTAAACCTCAATAAGTGTCTCTCTTGCTTCCTCCTCTGTAACAGCAGACAAGGTTTCTTCAATATTTTCCTGTAATAAAGAAATTAACAAAGTTGCTGTTCTACTGTAAATCCATTATGAATAAACCGTGGAGTATTAAGAGTACTTACAACTGCATGTTGGTCTGGCTCGACAGGAGGCTGCACCAGATGCAGTACACCACCACCATCAACTGGTAGAATATGAGGTTTATACAGGTCAGTTATAACTTACAAGAGTCCAAATGGCAATTACCAAACATATACCAGTCACCTTACACTTCATTGTCATTATGCTCTCAAAGACAACTAACACTGAGAGAAGGCAGAATCATTAGGAAAATAACTTCAATACAAAATAATTCATTGTGGTAAAGAGTTTATCAAATGAATGAGTGGCACTGCTAAAGTGACTGTGAAGAAAGAATGTATGCACATCATGTATTATTTTGAATTTACCTCTTACGTAGGCACTTGTGTCTTGAGGGGTGTGTGGTTCAGAGGACGTCCCTGCAGAGATGCCTTCAGCCACAGGGCGTCCACTGTTTTGACTGAGGGCCAACTGCTCAGCCTCTGTGAGTGGTGGTGGTGGTGGAGGACCCCCACCTGTTTTCAGGCCTCCACTTTTTTCTGTTGGCTATAACAGGTCACATTTGACCATACAGAGTAAGCAAGTATGTACTTGTAATGTGCTCAGATAATTTCAATAAGTGCTTGCAGAAATGAAATAAATAATGTAGCCTCTAAATGTAATTGATTTACATAGGACAAACAGACCAAGCACTATGGCTTATAATACAATTACACCTTACCTGTTTGGACTATATTTTTATATTTCT